>VZTO01022206.1:8835-34050 GCA_013400615.1 Syrrhaptes paradoxus
AAAATAGACAGTCACAGATGACTGAAACAAGTTCTAAAAAGAGAGCAACCTTGATGGAAGACAGGGGGAGAGAGAAGTGTGGAAATGGTAAAAAACTAAAAATGAGAGCATGAGGTTGAAATAAGCTCAGTAAATGTAAGCTCAGGAAACTAATGTACAGTTGTGAAAGAATGGAGATCAGTGCAGGGCTTAAAAGTACTTGTTTACATATCCTTCAACAGAAATGAAGGTTGACACTGAGAGGCAGTTTAGCCCTAGAATAGAGAAAGCTACCACTTTAAGATAGATATTAGAACACTCCCTAGGACATTTCAGATCAACCATTTGTTCCTGAAGTGTTCAAAAGAGAATCCAAACAGCTGTTCACATAATTTAGATCATCCCACAGGACAAGAACCAAGCCAAGACAGACTAAAGACACAACTTCTGGGACCAGAAAGTTCAGGTCTAAGACACCAGTGTCATCATGTGCTTAAGAGACAGGCAGAAAACAGACACTACCTAGATTTCTTAATTATGAAACTACTCCTAGAGCAGTCTAGATTTTTCACTTGCATGAGTAATTAAGTGATCTTAAAAATACACAGCATCCAGAGCTGTCATGTGAATCTCTTTGATGTCTGCTACAGAAACAACGGAATAATTCCTTAGTAATTTACAAGCTTTACTGTCTCTTTTGATAAATATGTGAAGAGACTTTATAGAGTCTTGAGCAAATTTGGTCCACAAGGCAGCAATGTTGGAATGCAGCACAGAAATCTCTAAACTGGCATCAACACAAGCCAGTGTGTCTTCTGGCACACTGTACACAATAACATCTGTATGTACTTCAGTTCATAGGCAGCAGACCTAAAATGCCTTGGCCTCCTGAGAGGCAGGCATATTAATTTTGACGTAGTACCACTAAACACAGATTTTGTTCTTATCACCCAGGTCTGACATCTATCCACTGCGCATCCTTATTCTTCTTATGCTGGGGTTTGCACAAACAGATTAGTATTTAGGCTGTACTCTTCCTATTTTTTCCAGTTGTCAAGTGTAATGAAGTTAAACTGATTCATGATCTGAATTTTGGTAAACTTTTCAGTACAGTTAATAGGCTAACAGGTTAAATTATGTTGTAAACCTACATTTTGTAAACATGTATTCAGCATTAGCAATCAAATTTACTTTAGCATGAGAAGAACTGAGTTCTCTCTTTGCTCGGATTGATGATTTATCAAAGGTTGATTCATTGGGGCTCATCCTGCACTAGGAGTAAAATGGGAAAGTGACTAGCGCTGTCCAAGCCTAGACCCATCTCAGCAACCATGAAACTTTTGGGTTCCAATAATATAAAATGGGGATTAGAATTGAATTGTGTGTTGTAAAGCTATCTATTCCTGGCTTTCCACACAGATGTGTCTGTGTGGAATGAGTCTGTGAAAGATCTGGGACAATCCTGCAAACAATTTACACACAGATTTTGCAGGCAAGTTAGTGATCAGGCAATGGAGGGGTCTAACGGCAGAAACAGTCTCAGTTCTTGAAATCGCAGCACAACATTCACAGTCAGTATTGGAAAGTAACATTTTTGCCATTTTTAGTAAAATTGGGGTTTTTTTTCATTTCTGACTACAATGTGGTAAACAGGACATATTTGGAGCTGTTACTTGTGATCCGGTGCACTGAATCAATGAAAATTATAAGAAAAATTACAGTTTGCTAGTTATTTCAGTATAACAACCAATGTACTGTAAAAAACAGCAAATAAGTGTTTGATTTTCTGTGTCATGGAGATACTTAAGTTAAGCACTCTTACAAGTAGGAAAAAAAAAGAGAACGCAGGCTTTTAGAAGAATTTAGAAGAATTAGACTTGAGGGATTAAAATTTGTAAAATGACGCTATTGATTATTTTTAATGGTGAATTATTTAACAAAGCACTAAAAAGAGACAGTCACAAGCCTCATACTAGGACAAGAAAATAAGTTTATGCATAAATCGTAGGTGCATTTGTATTTTTGTCTTGCATTTTTGCATGCATTTTTGTCTATGCATGTATCCTATGCATAAACATAGCATTAAATATTTCATACACATATGCCTTTCTGACCTGAACATCTTCACACCAGACTGGCAGGGGCTAATTGCCTCAAAAATGAACTTAGGTCTCAGTTCCACAAAGACTTTGGTATGAGTAGCAGTTTACAGACTGCAAAGTCAAATGCAGTCAACAACGCCAGGCTCAAGCTCTTGTCCCAGTCTCTAAAGCAGGGAAGTTTATTATAGTAGACTATCTATCATTCTCTTACTGAATGACCCTCCTTCTTGCCACCTGCCTCCCAATAGCATGTCGTCCTCACACTAGTCTCACTGGGTATCTTCCCATTGCTATAATGAAATAATATTATCTAATAAATAAAGGATCTCAAGGATCAAGACTTTTTTTGTACAAGCTCAGGGATTATTTTTGTCTTCTATCACTCCAGTGGGATTTTCTCCATTGATTTTTCTGGTTACACAAAATGATCTAAAAGTGCTCTTTGGGAGTCAATGAGAAAACTCAAAGTATACCAACTTTCTAGCAATGTGCGTTGCCTCTACACTGTCACAACTCCATTGCAACTATTAGTAGCAATATAATTTCAAAATGCTAGGAAACAAGAACGGGCAGTGAGAAAGTGCTTCTAGAAAGGAGAATGAAGCAGATCTGAAGATGTTCTGTTGCTACGGAAGTGTTAAAAAAGCAAAGAATTAACTACTTCAAACGGAAGAATTAATACCAGCTTTAAATCCATGCCCAAGTAAAACAAATAAGGTATTTTTACATATATGGTATTAGTTAGAGCATCACAAACATTCTCATTTGAGCACTGAAAATGATATCACCCAAGGGTGCTATTTATGAAGGGCATTTATGTGCCAAAATTCTTATATGACATCCCAAATGTGTGGCAGGTACACATCGATGCTATTTTACAACAGAATGTGTGATCAGCACAGACAACATATGTATGGTTGTTCTTACTGAATTCTTTTAAAAGACTCATTTGTGCTGTGGGAAGGTACTGAAAAGATACATTTTGCCTCTGCTCATTCTTGCTTTTGTAACTGTCACTTAACTATTCGATTATTTTTGAGTAGGAGGTTTTTAAATCTAAATTTTTGAGTGAGAAATCCTGAATTACTATGAAGGAATCTCCAAATTACCTTTTCTTCAGCCCGTCTTCTTTCACATTCTAGATTATTTACATTTTTCTTATACGAGAAGTTTCTGGCTTTTTAATTTTTGCAATATTTTTATTAGCATATTTTGTACGAAAGTGTTCCACTTCAGAGAAAATCCACTAACAATAATTATTTTAGCAATATTAGCAGTTTTTTAGAACTTTTATATGTAAGTAACTTGCAAAATTTTTTTATTAGTAGTGTGATAGCAACAAATTCTCAGCTTGAAAATAAATCAGGTGGTTTCTGACTACACTCCTTTCTCATTAATTGCACTGTAGATTAGAAACCCACCAATAAATATTACGGCACAATGATTAGGAACAGATTAAGTTGTCAACTAGAACATGACTAGCAGCAGATTCCTATGGCTTATATTGTTTTGTGACCTTTTCCACTTCTGAATAAAATTGGGAAGCTTAAAATCTGTAGCTAGTTTTCTCAGACCAAAATAGTGAAGCTTTTGGCAGCATTTAAAGCCTGCTGACTTTGCACTGAAGCACATGGAGAGGGTTCGTGAGACCCATTCTACTAACTTGTGTGTGGTCGTAATATCCAGCTGGAGCATAGCAGAAGACTGAAGAGGTCACTTAAAAAAGTTCTGCATGGCCATGGCCATCTTCATTTCCAGACTTTTGTTTGACCCCAACTTTGTCAGGGCAATAAGAACATGCTGCTTTGAAGCTCCTGTAGGATACAAAAAAAATAAGCAGACAAATGGTACCAACCACACTGAAATGTTAATGAAGGCAAATGAACAAAACCCATTTAACTTTAGCTATTTGAGTTCAAATCAACTTGCTCGGGTAGCTGTGCCTGTTTGCTATACTGGAGATTTCAGCATTTTTTTAGCACAGTAAATATCAAGTTATGGGCACATTTTGGAAATGCTTTATTTTTTTCTGGAGTAGTCTTTGCAGACATATATTTGTCTTCCATGCGAAAAACAGTCTAATGTGACTTGCATTTTAACTAGGTTTCTAAGCTACCAGTACTTCTTGGCCCAGCTCTTCAGTCTGAGATTTGGGCATGACAGGACAGCAAAAGCTTCAAACCTCATTTGTGCCTTTCTGCTCCTAAAGCTCCTCAAGCTCTGACTCGGCTCCTACAGTTCAACATCAATGTTCTTTGCCCACCTCCCTAACCCATCTTTGTCACACCAATTTCCCATCAACCAGCCAGGCAAAGGATGTGACCTCTTACACCTGTAGCTCCAGCTATAAACGTGCAGACTTCAGTGTAGAAACCTCACACCTCTAGAAGCAGTGAGGTTCACGAACCCGGATTGATGAGGTGTAGTTATGGTTTGCCAGGGACAAATTCTTTTGTTTGTTTGTTTGGATGGTAATAATAAGATGCTGCAAATACAGGACATAATGGAAGTATGGTGTGGGACCATCCAGGTATCTATTGGAGGGGGAGCTGGTATGAGACACCTCCCACAAAAATCCAAGAGGCTGCCTGTGCATTAAAAGTATAATTCTGCACAACTGCCCTTTGCAAAGTTAACCTTGTGATGTTTGACGTGGAAGAGAAACCTCAGCTGTTCTACACATGGCAACAAAAAGGGGTCTGCCAAACCAAAACGACGACGGAGGAGTTTATGATTCACAAGGGATCCCAAAATACCTTCTTCTGGTTTCTGAGGGTTAACAGCAGTTCTGATTCAGGATCTTTGTCTTGACAAAGTCAGTGGAAAGTTACTACGAAAAAGGATGAAAAGGCCAAATTCTGCCCTCCATTACAGAGCTGTAAACTTTAGGACAAGCCCATCAATGTGAAGGTATGGCAAGAAGGATCATTATTTTATACTCGCCTAATGGAGAAGAGAGTTTAGCCTAAATACTTTTTTCTTCTTACATTCTGGTGCTTCATGAGGCAGTCAGACTTTTCTGTCACAGTTTATTACACTCTCACCAGAACCATTTGATGTAAATTACAGATGTGACACTCTTGGTGTCTGTCATTTGTTCCTCATGGACGATATGTAATGCGTATAGCACGATTACCAACAGTGCCCATGGTATGGTGAATATGCTACAAAGTTGCTGGAAAGTACATATGAAATACGAAACTTAAAATGACAAAAGTTCTGCATTGACTGAACAAAATTAAGAAAATTATTCAGTTTTAATTACGGTACACAGTTCAAGAAATTAGATAAACATTTTCAGAAATTATTCCAACTGCAAAATAGTTTTTAAATATTAATTAAGGGATCTATTTAGAAATATTTCACACATGATTTCCTTACCATCTGTATTTGTAAAATTTGAGAAGAAGAAAAATGTAACAACATCTGGTTAAAATTATTTGAAGGTGCTAATGCTACACTGCTTGAATCTAAATTCAGTAAAAGTTCTCACCTTCTCCTAAAAACATATTATTTTATAGCTGAAAAGAATACGAATACATTATTTTTGTAGACTTGTCATGACAAGAAGTGTCAAACTATATTTTTAGCTATGGAGTTCACTTAATCCCACAAGACTTTATCTCGCCTTTATGTTGACAAATGAACAAGGCTGAAATATATGGGATCTGAGCTTCTGTCAGGATATACTCTGTTTTAAAAGCCATTGCTCTTGCACAGCTGTTTCCTTTAAGCTATTCACTTAAACACAGTTTTATTGTTCTTCTGGGTTTATTACTGAACTCCTCAGTGGTTGTAGTTAATTGTCTCCAAGCTTCACTTTTCTAGACAAGCCAAGAGAATACTGCAGAAATATAACATGATATTTGATTTATTTCTTACTTCCATGTTCCTGTTTTTCAAAACACACTTGTGGCATATTACCAGATTAAAGGGAAAAATGCTACCTGCACTACTTGTAACACCTTTTAGTTAGTAGCACAGGCAGTAACTATTATTATTATGAAAAAAAAAGTTTTGGTTCAGATCTCAAACTTTATTTTCTCTTTAATGTGTCTATATTGAACGATGAAAAAAGACTCTACCAGATGTCTGTTTCTTCTGTACTAATAAACAGTACATCTCAACAGTTTCTAAATTAATAATTTCTAGCAGATTAAATATGAACTTTGAATTTTAGGTTTTATGATAGCTTACTGTCACAAACTCCTACATTCTTGGGCTAAATCAAGCCTGTGAAGAGCCCTAGAAGCTTTCCTGTCAAACTAACAATTTTTCCAGATATTTTTAATACAATCAAAATACTGTGCATTTGTCTATTTTGAGACCAACATAGACAACCTCCGCTAGACCTCATCTAGAAATACTTTTTCTGCACAGATCTGTAAATTCAGTAAAATTATATGTACAGCAATTATGTTCATCTTATCAACACAAGCCAAATCATGGACTCCTTCCTAAGTTTCTATTTATGTTAAAATAAAACATAACACTGAATTTAGAGAACTGGGAAATAAAAATGCCCAGTATTGTTCTGTACCACCAGAGAACTAACAGAAGTTGCTTTCACTGTTGGAAGACTTGCTCTGGATGATCCTATTGCACAATTGGGACAACAGGCTTTCCCTCATCTTACAGAAAGAATTGATCATGGATCCTGTTTGCTCACCCAATGGCCCCTGTGGAACCAGAGTGACGCCCCTTGCTTTCCATCACTTCTGGTAGTAGGTTGCCCATTCCAGTCCTCGGTAGGCTATGGGACTATTATGGGACTTTGACCTCCTTAGAGCTGCCTTGCTACTGGTGAAAGGACAAGGAGTCAACGTTACTCCTTGTACTAGCTCTGGAAGAAGGGATGGAAGGAGGGAGGAAGGTAGGAAGCTACTATTACCAGACATGTATCTGCTCTCAAACAGACAGGGTTTTCCTTAGCACCTCAAGGCAAATTACTAAACGAGAATTGCCCTGGATAACTAAAAAGATTATAATTCTGGCAGGCACTAGGTCACTGTCCCCCAGTGTGAGGACACGTGCATGCTAATTTGCCTCTGGGGCATGCTCAGCATTCTCTTCTTTTAGAAAAAACATGACAGATTTTGGTATGCCTTGAATGCTGTCTTACTTACCAATAACACACACAAGAGGCTGCATTTCTCTCAAGTAACTTTAGAAGTTTAACTATTGTGTTTGGCTGCTCTATATCCAAGAGGAAAGGCACTTTCAGCTCTTGGAAAGACTGAACTGTCCTCTGAACAGAGACTGGAAGCAGTCCCTCTCCACTGTCTAGAGAAGGGCACAAAGGTAGCGACACTTTGCACATCGGTGCTGCAGTGAAGTGCCTACATTAGCAACGCAGCTTGCTGCACACAGCAGCAGGAGATAGATTCCTTGCTTCCAATTTCCTAGCCCTTTCTGACAAGCGTTCTTCACAACAAGTTCTCTGTCTCCTGGTTTTAACATGTATGATGAATGAAAGGTTGCTAGGCTGCCTATAAAAGCCAGTAAGGTGCACAAATGCTTAAAAATAAGTGATATGTTTATTGCCACCAACATAAACCAGTGCAGCAACATCCACAAAATACTGCAGTAACATTAGTGGTGATACTCCTGGATTTTCTTCCTTTTTTCAGTGCCTGTGTGTGGCAATACACTCTCAACAGAAAACACAATTTTGAATAATCTTTCAAGGCCTTGTTAGCTGCTCAATGTAAAAATATTTCTAGAGTATGACACAAAAACTCTTTGTACAAAGCAGTTATTCTAGCTGTCAGACACGCTTGTGAGCACCAAGTCTCCTCTTTTCACATTTACAAAAGGGGTATGCACATTTTATTCTTAAAGCGCCAATTAGTTCAATGGAAACACTTTTTTGTTGTTATTTTCAAGAAAATTAATAGCTAAAAAAAACACTGTAAAAGCAAGGAAAGCAATCAGGCTGCAGACAGGCTGTTGTTCCTTAGTTACGCAGACATGAATATAGAGAGCTAAATTTGAGTTGTAGCACTTAACAGGACACCCTTAATCATCTAGTCAACAACTGCCACCCTATGAGCAAACTGGGGAACACATAAACCTCAATCTGTACGCATAGATACTGTGTATCCTGGGGATGTATGGGATGAAAAGGGTGCAATAATTATTCCTACACCCTGTCAAATTACTATTTCTTCCTCATCACTCACAACGAAGACAATAAAGATGTGAAGAAAATCTGCCACCTTACTAAACATCAACATTTTGTTGGATGAGGTACTGAAAAGCATAGTTCTCTTCAGCATCTATCTATAGACTCGTCAGCAAAGATCCACACATCTATGACCTCCAGGCTTGATTACTGTATCTCACAGTATCCAAGAATGAAAAACCTAAATGGTGAAAAAACTCCCAGTGCTACAAAAAGCAGCTGCCAGTCTGCTTAGCAACACAAGCCACTATGAGCACATTGTCCTGGCACGCTGGTCTCTGCGCAAACTCCCCCATGATTTCAGAGTCCAGGTGAAGGTCACTGCCACGGTCCTCAAATCTCTCTGTGGGACTGGCCTTAGGTACTTGAGAGACTGCCATCCCCTCTGCAGCAATGACCTTCTCTGACAGATGTGTTCCCTCGGAACAATGAAACTGTCAGCCAAGGGAAGAAGCTCAGCAGTGGAGAAGACTTAACTTTACAGAAGCTAAATCTTGGTGAGAGCGCTACCACTCAGAAGAGAGAGAAATGAATAAATCCCACCAGCTGCAATTCTCAGACCTTTATCAGACCCCATAAGTTTCCTGCCCATCCAACCATACGCTGCAAAATGGATGGATGCCATCAGTGTATAATCATTACCAGATGTAAACCTAAAATAGACATAAATAGTAAGATGAGGAATATACTTTCATAACTGCTCTTGTTGTGTTGCTCCTAGACTAGAAAAAGTCTGGAAGACCGCCTGTTCACTCTATTGCAAAAGTATTATTCTACATTGAGATCAATGAAAATCATTGAAATACGAGTTTCAACTCATTCTTCCCAATTCCTTGTTTGATGAATTAGAATTATTGGTAATTACAATTTAAGTTCTTCCCCTAGAAAGACAATGATCCTAACCACCAGCAAAGACATTTCTCCCTCCTTCTCCCATAAAGTGCTTTTTTTTTTTTTACATTGGAGAACTGCTCAACAGCAATAGGAAATTCAAAGCAGCCTGCTTAAAAGTCCTGTATTTTCAACAATACAGTGCTCGAGATGGACAGAAACATTTTATCTTGAGTGTTTTTTGAAAAAGGACAGGAAGATTCAGTCTCAGAGAAATTACACCCTCTTTAATAAGAGTTGTTAGCATCTGAAAGAGAAAGGGCACAGGCTACCATAAACATTTATTAGGATCAGACAGAATGGGCCTGAACTTTCAACACTCTTCTCATACTATCATGACGTCAGACGTAAGGCCTGGGACTTTACCTTTACCTGAGATATGGGTGCTACTGAAGAAAAGTGTTGCCCAGACTTTAAAAATCTGCCAGCTGGTGGAAGCAACTGGTCTGCCTATAAACCTTAGGGTAATAAGATGACCTGGCATGAATACAAATATATATAATTCACTCAAGGGATTACACTTCTGACATCATAAACTACAAGAACATTGCCTGAATGCTTTATGGACAGCAGCAGAGCCCCAGGAGCAAAATCAACATTGCTCTCTGAAGTCATTCAGTATTTTATATAGAATAGACTATGAACTCTTCAACATTTGAAGTTCAAAAACTTTTAAAAACACCATGAATAATGCAATTTTTTCTCCCAAGTGACCTCAGTGAAATGATGCTGGGGTCTGGATTCAACGTTTATAAGTGAACTGAAACTGAAGCAGCAGCTAGTAGTGCCACAGCCTAGAAGGAGTGTGAGCTCTCTTAAAACTTTTAAAGGGCTCCTCATTCCCTGGTATGTGGGTTTGATCTATACACTGCTTTTTATACCAGTACAACTGTACCACTTAGGGGATGATGATTCTCATGTAGTCAAACTAATTTTGATAAGGGTGCACGTGTATTAGTATAAACGTGTGTGTGGTTTAGCCTTTTCTTTAAAAAATATCTTGGCTCTAACTTCATCAGTACTTTTGACCTGTGACTACAAAAAAAAAAGTCATTTGTGAATTGTACACAAGCAAACGCAGCGAAGGAAGGGCATTTTTTCCTGTGCTACTACTATGCTTTAGAATTTGTTTTTATTTAAGTACAATTCAATCTGCTCCTCTTCCAAAAATGAACTAATCATTTGCAGCAATTGTACATTTAATCTGGAATGCAATATATTTTTAGCAGTTAATTTTATTTCCCGAATCTAATGCCAGTCTGACTTTTCTCTGACAAGTCTGCCCTACATTGGAGTATTACAGGCAACACATTTCAGTCAGCATCTGTGCATCACTACTAATAGCAGATGTAAAGATGTAGTTTAATTGCAGAGAAAGGACCACATTCACCACATTGCCTTGCACAATTCTGTAAAAGACAACAGCTACAGCTAGGGTTGATTCAGCCCACTGTGTCTTCTGTAATTTCCTTTAATAGTGTTGTGAAATTATAGCCATTAGAACTGGCTAGTGCATTGCTGCGGTCATGCCCCTGCTATATTCCTGTCAATCTCTCAACTTCAGTTACTTTCATACAGTCTAGGGGGCCACTTTGATTAAAACCTCAATTAAAGGTATTTTATTGACATGTCTGACAGAGAGGTCTTTCCTGGGCTGAAGAGGAATATGCATCAGTCCATCAAAACAAACTACATCATTGCAACAGAGACAACATGCATGGGTGTGTAGGGCTTATTCCATTGTCCATGATAGAAGAGCAGAGCAAAGCAATTGCTAATGTTTATTATCACAGCATACCCTTAGCATTGTANTAAGACACAGTTAGTGCCTTAAGTTGTTACAGTGTAGGTGTGTCAGAGAAAACAAAGCACAAAAGACAGAAGTGCAATAAATGAAGGCATCATAAATGAAGTTGCCAGATTTTTAATTCTGTGTGAAAGAACTGGAGTTCAATGTGTACTGAGATGCTGGTCAGTCTAAAAATACTGGGCAAGAGACTTGGAATGAACAAATGACAAAGAAAGTGATCTGAAGAGTTTAAGTTATCACTGTGTGGTATACAGAAAGAAGGAGGGCAGAAAAGGAGACAGGTAGGACCTGAAATTAAAGATCTCTGGGAACCACTAGGAATATCCCAGAATACTAGCACACAGACACAAGAATAGAAAAAGACAATCCTTTTTGTAGTTACCGTTTGAAATGAATGACGGAGGATGAGTTAAGAAAAAGCAACCTAAGAGGAAAAGGCTGATTTCTCAGGTGACAGATTATGACAGCATCATTCAATAGCTAGACTACAGAGCTTTTAGTACAAAACCCACATTACAACTAACTTCTTAGTACCTTCCTTGTTATCCCTTCTTGTAAAATAACTGGAATTTTTTAGTAGTAATTCGGGTTTTCATACCAGCAACATAAAGCTCCATTCCACTGAACACCAAACAACCCTTCAATAACCTGACAGAGCAGTAGCACCTCGCCTTCAATGTCAGAGTGGCATGCCACCCTCACCATACCAGATCTTCAGCTCCCAAATCTCCATGCCTCTCTAAATGCACAAAGACATGCAACTGACCTGACAAGAAGCCAGAGGTATGTCCTCACAGAGGAGCAATCAACCAGTGCTTGCATCTGTTCTGAAGTCATTCCCAAATATCTGGCTTGGAGCATCATGTGGCTGATTCAGGCCTTTCACGCTACCTCAACTCATTTAATAGCCCTTAGTCTACTAAATAGCAAAAGTTAACCTTGGAAATAGGTTAAATCAATATAAATAGCATGTTAGCAAAGCATCAATAAACATTGTAGATGGTATAGGCCCAGTATGGTTTTGGTCACGCCAATAAGTAGATTCCTGGAAATTGCTCCAGGACAGGAGATTCATAAGTAATCAGTGAGCTGAGGCTTTCTGTGGTCACAGGCCACCTTATAATAAACAAGGTGTATTTGTTTGCCTTATACAAGATCAGGACACTTTAGTATCAATAATATTCAGTTGCCTCATAAAGATTAAGGCTGGTTTGTATTAGTAATGAAAGAACAGAAAAAGGCTGTCTCAGGCACAGTTCTGAATCTGTGCGTGTGCGCACACACAAAGATTTTTATCTATAAATGCCCCAAGACCTTATTTGAAATGACTCTTGAAATTTAGCTAACTTAAAATGACATTTCTTCTTAACAGTTTTGCTAACTTCAAGGTAAAATTTGAAGTTCTGGAGGATACACAGTCACGCTTGTTCTCATTACTGTCCATACAATCCTTGATTTCACGCTGCTGTTGCATGTGAATTCTTTATGTTTCATTTGCATTATGGTTTAATTTATTCATTGCTGCATGAACTTCAGGTTTATGCGAAGTACTTTTAATGCCTTACCAGGAAAACCTTGCCGCTCTGGAAGTATTCCTTTATTTTCCTTAGTTCCCAAGGGACGTTTGACAGCAAACATTTCTATGCTTTAACTCTGCTAGTTTGTGGAACAACTTCTGGAATTTCTGTATGCCCTGTATACAGACACGTAATTTTAATACCTCAAATGCAAACATCTAAATCTGAATCACCCTACAATTCCTTTATTACCAATGGAGAGAAATAAGCAGTTTTTCAATGTGATTCATTTGCATCATTCCAGATGCCAACTATACTCCAATGACTAGCCCAGAAAATTAGCTCAGATTAAAAGGTCAAAAACTGCAGCTGTCCAAATGTAAATCATACCACTTCTATGGCCAAGCTACCATTTGTTTGCACAAATCCTACCTTCATTCTCTGGGTCCAGTCTCAACCCAAGCAAAACACATATCCCCACTTCCCACTTCTCCTATACTGAAGAACACGTGGCAAATGGATCACTTGGGACTTTATTGTTAGGCAGTGTAAAGCCATACAGGTATAAAGCCTGTTCCTTGTCTGCTGTGGATATTTTGGAGGCCTATGAGAGAGAAAAAGAAATGCATACAAAATATGTCTGCAGTCTGAAAATTATGGGCCTGCCTAACGTAACACTTAAGTGGTGTAACTTGAGCTGTACCTTACACTAGTGCTGGACCTTCACCAGTGGTACACTGGTGTAATCATACCTATGTTATTTGTCCTCATTCTGATATTCCTTTTGACAGTGTCCTGTCTATTATAAAGTAGATTATGTTGTCTAATTCTACTTAGGTTGTTTCTTTACTATAAAATTGGGGTGTTGGGTGGTAAAACTAATTTTTGTGGCATCGTATGATAAGCCAAAAATTTAAGCAAAGATCTATCTAATTTCAAGTTAAGAGAACTGGAATAGACATCCCGATTCTCCACAATCAGACACTAGTATAAACTCTACCACTTTGACAGTTACGCAAGTGTTAAATTGAAAGAGGGTAGATTTAGATTAGATATTAGGAATAAATTTTTTACTATGAGGGTGGTGAGACACTGGAACAGGTTGCCCAGGGAGGTTGTGGACGCCCCATCCCTGGAGGTGTTCAAGGCCAGCTTGGCTGAGGTTTTGAGCAACCTGCGCTAGTGGAAGGTGTCCCTGTGCATGTCAGGGAGGTTGGAACTTGATGATCTTTAAGGTCCCTTCCAACCCAAACCATTCTATGATTCTACGATAAAATCAATGCAAAGCAGAAGTCAGGCCAGAGGTGTCCAGAAATGGGCACAGAACAGACTTTCATAGAAAAAAAAAAAACAACATGTATTCCCTAGTTCATATGTAGATAAAGCCAGGAGAAACAGAAGCACAGTCCAGGGCATCCATCACCTGGGAGCATCCCTTCACCTACATACAGGTGAGGAGAAACCTTGTAATATACTTTAATCACCAGCTAGAATAAAAACCCAGAGCAGCTCCTTACCTTTATATATCCCCAGTGCGCTTACATGCCATTTTAATTTTCCATAAAACAAATCATTTGGTATCTTTGCAAAGACAGACACCTTTCAGATACATTGGAATGCTTCCGTTAATGGAGATACAGAAAACAATTTCACTTAAAGATTTGAGGCAAACAACGACAGGGCAAATACAAAGCTGAAAGTACGTTCTTGTCTCAGATAAGTCACCAATTCCCTACACGACCCAGACACCCGCCAAAGCATTCTCAGCTGAAAGATATAAGGACTGAGAATCTGCTGCCCAAAATAAATCTTTTTGCCATCATTTACACTAGTACAAAGGTCAGTGTAACTTTACTGGAAGCTGTGCGTAACGCCTGATTAATTTGGCCTCAAAAAGCTTAATCCCTTCCCTTTTCCTTTGCTTCGGTTCTCTAGTGTAAAACAAGGGGATATTAGCATACCTATCTCCATGTGTTGCTATAAAGATCAATCCCTAATGTCTGCAAAATGCAAAACCTTTTTTATTACTGCTAGTGTAGGAGGCAGTGATTTCTTTTGTGATTTGGAGAAGCGTAGTACTGTAAGAAATTACAGAAATAGCTTTTTAATGGAGGTTTTAAAGGTACTTAGAAAAGTTTAAGTGAAACTCAACAATCTTTCTATCCATTTAAAAAAGTATTTGAAGCTCCCATTTCAAGTAATGTAAAATAACAATAAAAAGAGACCAAGAAAAGATCAGACTCATCTTACCGAGTGCCTTTCATTAAATGAAGTTTTATAATGAATTTTAATTAAAATCCACTGAAATTTTTTATTTTAATATCTCAGGTTTTAAGAAGCAATTGTGCATTTTAAGTCTGCTGCAGTCAGCAGAATTGCACCAAAGTTACTGTTGGTTTTTGGCAACAAAGAGCTTTTGGAATCCAACCTATCTATTTTTTTGTTTGTTTGTTTCTTTTTTTTCTGTAGAAACTGTGCTTGAACATGTTGATTTTTCAGTGTTTTTTGAGCACAACCACAAATATGGATGTAGAAAATCTGTCTTTCTGGTTAGAGTGTCATAAGTCTAAGTTTGACAGTTCCAAAGGTTACTGAATTTTAGGCTCAGGTTTACTGTCATCTTCCATACATACAGGGTGGAGTTACTGATTTCACTTACTAGTCAGGAACCCTCAGTTTGACGCAGGGTTCTAGTATTTCTTAGCAGGGTGGATTAAGAGAAGACTTCTCACATCATATTACAACAAATTCGTATATTATGCAGTACCACATAAAAAAATTAATTCTGTGCTTTATTTATACAAGCACTCGCTTAATTGCTCTTCTGATGTATTGTATTGATCTTCAGAACGTGTGGGTTGAGTTGACCTATGCCAACATGCAATACCATCTTTAAAGTATTGTAGGTGTTGAGAATAACCTTTTATTTTAGGGCACAACCCAACACAAAATGAATGGCATTCTGGTAACTTCGGCACTTAAACTGTTTCTTTCTGACCATAGTCTAAATATATTTTCTCTACAAAACACCATCAGGGATGAAATACGAACAACAGGAAATTAACATTTACTTCAGTCATGATGATTACACTCTAGGGAATGTGGAAGGAAAAGCATAGAAAGAGAAGACATGAGTCTACACAGATGGGAAACAGACACCAGGTGCATCTGCAGCTTCTTCCAACCTTGTTATAAAGTTTCTCAGCTGGACACCCACCCCTCAGAATACTGCAGACAAGACCAGTGTGTTGGGTTTGTGTGGCCGGGTTTTGGTAGTGAGGTAGGGGCTACACAGATGGCCCCTGTGAGAAGCTGCTAGAAGCTTCCCTGGCTGCAAGTCAGACCTGCCTCTGGCCAAGGGCAAGCCAAACCGCACCTCTGTGAGTAACACACTTAAGAGGGGTACGGCACATGGAGAGGGAATGCAGCATGGTCCCAGTCTTGGGCAAGGCCCAGCCTGGCTGAGCTATCCCCCCAACCTCTGCTGCAACCCCAGCCCTGGGCAGGGCCTGGACATCCCAGCCCCAGTCCCTGCCCAAGGGCTGGGAGCTCTTCAGGAGCCAGCGAAAAACCTGCAACAGAGAGAGGAGCAGAAGGTGAGACCCTGGAGCAGGCGGCTGTGCCTGAAGGGGGCCGTCACCCCATGGGAGGGACCCACGCTAGAGCACTTAGTGGAGAACTGCAGCCCGTGGGAAGGACTCACGTTGGAGAAGTTTGTGGAGGACTGTCTCCCATGAGAGGGACTCCATGCCAGAGCAGGGGAAGAGCAGGAGAAGCCCTCCTCCCCCAAAGAGGAAGAAGCAGCAGAAACGTGTGATAAACTGACCGCAACCCTCATTCCCCATCCCCCTGTGGTGCCAGAGGGGAGGAGTTAAGAGGAATAGGAAGCAAATTTTTTGAGCCCAGAAAGAAGGGAGGGATGTGGGACAGGTGTCTTCTTAAGATGTGGTTCTTTTTCTCAGTATCCTACTCTGGCTTTGATTAGTAACAAATTAAATTGTTTTGGTTTCCCCCAAGTCGAGCCTTTTTGCCCATGATCATAAGTGATGAGTGATCCCTCCCTGTCTTTGTCTCAGCCCACAAGGTTTTACCTTTTGTTCNCAGGTGTCTTCTTAGGATGTGGTTCTTTTTCTCAGTATCCTACTCTGGCTTTGATTAGTAACAAATTAAATTGTTTTGGTTTCCCCCAAGTTGAGCCTTTTTGCCCATGATCCTAAGTGATGAGTGATCCCTCCCTTTGTCTCAGCCCACAAGGTTTTACCTTTTGTTCTCTCAATTTTCATCCCCATCCCACCAGGGGGTAGGAGGAGTAAGCAAGGGGCTGCGTGGTGCTTTATTGCTGGCTGGGCTTAAACCATGACAACTAGTAACAGTCGCTTCCTTCTTACTTTTACCAGTTTCAACCATGCTCTCCCTTGTAGAGAAGTGCAGATTTTACACATCACTTTGTTAGGCAAGAGTGCTGTGATAGTCTTTTTCACAATAAAACATCCTTCTTTCCTCTTTTCCCTTCACCAAGTTTCTAGTAGTTCATCCCACAGACCCTGAAGGAATTCAGAATTAAAGACAAGCTTTGTTGTGTACCACTGCCATCTGCTGCTAATCTCTCCCTGCGGATACAGAAGGTCTTATTTCACCATATATTTAATCCATTAAAAATCTTTAGCTGAATTTGCATGGTCAGTTCAATATTTCTTTATAATACTTATCAAACAACCTCTTTGCATTCTGTTATAGAGCTTCTCATTGCACATCTTGACAGATTTATTGAGATAATGGCTTCAGTCTCAGTTCCAGCAAGAAAATTATTTTCTTCTGCCAGTCAGTGAAAAAGGCTTGTGATTGCAATCTCATACAGAACCAGACTGTTCCAGAAAGGAAGTGTCCATCTTAGATACTCCAACAGTTTACACATTTGCCATCTGTACTCAAAGTTCTTCAGTAAGAACAAGTTATTTCTAGAGTCCCACTTCTGCAGCACTTCTGACACCTACTCATTCACACCATTTCTCGGGAGTATGTCATGTCAGAATGCAGAATTGCTGCACAGTTACTTTTATTTATATGGTGCTCTGACTTGAGTTTCTAAATACATGTAACCAGGATATATCAAGATCTGCTGCATAAATACTGTTGGGAAGCAAATACAGTTCTACATGAGAAAGAGCAAAGGAGAGTATAATAAAGAGGAAAAGAAAATACAGGACCCCAAGTCTCACTGATTTATAACTGTATGGCTAATTGAAGCTACAAAACAAATCAATTGTATAAAATTTGAGTTGCAGGAAAAGATATCTTCTTCCATACACCTTGTCTTTTGAAAAAGATGGAGCCATATCTATCACCTACAACATCTGGAGAACAGAATAGCTCCCATTAATATTTGACATGATTCTTCATGCATTTTTAAAGCATCTCGGAACACTGACGATTTCAGAACAGACCTCATTACTGTTCTGGAATTAAAAGAAACTTTATCATCAGAATAAAATGCAGAGATAGGACTGAGATAAAAAGGAAGTGTTGGGCCTCAGTTTCACATTCACTGCAGTCTGAACAGAGTCACCTTAACTCCTAAGCACAACTATACCATTCTCTAGGTGGATAGTTCTTGGTTTGATAGCTCACATTCCCTATATGTTCAGTTCCTCATACCCTATATACAGGCATATGTGTAACATGGAAAAAACAATCACAGAACCACCACCGGCTAGTGAAATCAGTGAGGCATGCTGTGCCCACACAGTCTCCTTAGGCAAAGTGCCAAGGAGCGCATTCTTATCTGCCTGATGGATCTACTTTTTGCATTATTTACTTTTTAAGGGTTTTTGGAGGGTATAAAGGAGTACTACAACAATTAAATAAGAAACAGGCTTTCTGTGTTTTAATAGTGAAACCAAGTATAATGCATTAATAAACACAGAATCTTATCATGCACTAAAAGTTATCCCAGAATTCCTCACAAGAGGGAACAGAACAGAATAGAATAGTTGAAACCAGATAGCACTGGTTCCAATTTTATAATATCAGAAAAATCACACAATAGATGTAATCAAAAAAGAAAAGATATTTCACTTCACTTTTTCAATCAGAGTTGCAGATTCTCAGGAGGAACACAGTATGTGTCAGAGCATTCTATACAAAACCTGTAGCATCTAAACAGTACACATCTGTTTCACTTTCCTGCACCTACTGAGCACTTCACCCCAGTGAAGAACAGATGCACCTTGTTCCTATCTGATTTACTTTCTGTCTCTGTCCCTTCCCAGGAGGAAGCTGTTTCCTTGCTTTGATCAAAAAAAAATTTTGCTGGAGCAAACACGTTCTGCAGTGCCCCCCACTGACAGTAGCTAGGGCTCTAGTTGTTGAAGTTGTTGCTCTTCTTGGAACATCATGGAAAATTTCCATCTTCTTTTGCTTCCTGCCTGCTTCACCCTCCCAGAGAATCCCTGAGGGCACTGAATTAACTTTCACTGTGAGCATCTCACACTGACCAGTGCAGGATGCAGGAAAGTACATAGGATGAATGAATAGTATTCTACAATACTGAATTCCTGGATTCATTTGAACAGTGTACTTTTAGTTGGATTTTTTCAACGACCCTACACCCAGAACTATGGAAGAACAGTATGCATACAGACAACACAGATATGTTGTCTTTAACTTAGGCCAATTAGAAAAATAATTATAAAAATGTATCTCTTCCTCTTCCAACAAGCAGGAAACTAATAGAAAATTATTTCCATTTCTGAAGGATAACTACAACCATCTCTACTTACTACCATCTCTGGCCTTCTATTAAGTCCTCTTTAGAACAAGGAAATCTTGTTGGACTGTGTTGTTTTTACATAAACAACTGCAGCTTTTTAAGAGTAAAAACAGTTTAATAACCAGCCACATGACTATTAAAAACATTGTTCATATTTGAACTTATGCTATTGTTACATAAGCATGGCAGTGCAAAAGAGCAGACAGTTCTGAAGGGGCACACTGCTGTTCACTACAGCTCTGTTTACTTTTTCTTTGCCTCCAGCACACCAAAAATAGGTATTGTTTCAATAAAATCTACAACATCTGCAAACACTAGATTAAGCCATTCTAGTAGAGGTAAGAATAAGTGTGGAAAACTAACACCAGGCCCACACATCTTAAAGACCTCCAGTTACCAGAAAATCTCTTTTAACCCTTCGTTGTTTGTTTACTTGGACTGTGGTTGAGGCTGGTCAGTAAAGTAGCACATACAGAAATTGACAGTACTCAATTAACTCCCACATCAATTAGGGGCACCTCTATATGGCATTCAGCTTTATGAACAATAGCTCTTCATGGTCATTTGGCCAATGCTAGGAGCAGAGACAATTTCCAGCTGGAACGTAGCTTGAGCTGTAATTAAAATGTGCTCCAGTGATGGAAAGATGATCCACAGCAATAAGAGGCAGCTTGCTGGCACTATGGTCAGTTATGATGGTCAGTCTCAGCAAGCAGGGTCTAACTTTTTGGATTTGGCAACTCTTCAAAAATATTTTGGAGATCTCTGGCACTGTCAGCTTGAAAAAGGTATCCATCTTGATAGGTCAGCCCAAAGATACAAGACAAAGGGAGCAATAATGAGTATGTTAATTTCTTTGACTGTGGCAGAAGTTGGAAACTGGAAGTGCAAAGAATTTAGGATTGTTTTGTAGAGGTATCATATCTGGGAAGAATACCCCTACCGGAGAAGAGAAACATCTGTGCATACTGGTATCTCATATACTTTTCTGAAGAAGTATCCAAGAAAGATATTTGCGTCAAAGTGAACAAGTCACAAGTCTGACACATTGGGCCCACAGGAGACTTCAGCAGCCAGTTCGAGACACCCTAAGAACTAGTTCCTTCCAATGGAGAGCATTTTAATTAGTTCCACCAGAACACTAAGTACAGTAGGGTAGAAGAAACTCTTTGCTCATCCTCTAAAGGTTATTGGGTTGAGATTGCTACCAGGTGAACCTTGATTGACCATATGCAGACTTTTGGCTCCAGTGGATAACCCCACATTGTCAGGACTGAGATATGAAAATGGGCTGAAGAACCTGACTGAGAAAGGAGCCGAGAACCTGGGCTGTTTTTCTGATAATGAACAGAATCTCTCTAGCCAGCATGAAACAGCTCTATTCTTGTGGTAAGACCATCCATCATCAACCACACTGCCTGGTCCAGAAGCAGAAGATTTGACATTACTTTTTGAGATAGAAATCCAGACAGTACAGAAATGTAAGTACAAGNCACAAAGGTACCTGCTATGACCATGGTTGAGGGAACTCACCAGCTGGGAAACAGACAAGGATTGCACCTCTGGCAATGCCTGGTCAGGATTCAAGTGACAAGGTAACAGGGGAATACAAAAAAAAGATCAAACTTGAATAGGCAGATGATTATAATCTAGAGCATGTGAACAGATGGCTACACCATCCATCAATGAATAAATAATAGTGCAATCTGACTTGATGGGATGATTGGATGAACTCAGATGACACCAGGCACACTCCCCCTTATATAACTAAGTACCAGCCACAAAACAGAGCAGGATGTAAGCATATTCCTGCCCTAAAAAACTAAAAATACAAAATTAGCATGTCTCGTATGACTGGGTATAGGAACAGCCATAGTGTCAATGAATTTATGTATGGGTTATCACCTGGAGACAGAAAAACTAGCTACAGAACAGCTCTGCAACTGGACTGGTCCTTAAGATGAGGGAAAAACAAAACCAGAAACACAGAACAAAAAGGGCAACTGGCATTGTGCCTGGTTCTCTGAATGGAAGGAAAGGTGTTGCCACCAATTACGTTATTAGCCACATTCTTATGCAGTGCTGGCAAGTGAGTTTAGCAACATATGTCATCTACTGTGCTCCTTCCACTTCATGCTTCATCGTTTAATTTCATTTCCACTACTGAAGTATAGTAGAGTTGTTAGCTATACAGTATTTCAGATGCCACTGCAAATTCAATTACAGTTTTATTTTGTCATTTGATATGTCAATGGAACAGAAACAATCAAGAAGATTGACGCTGATAATAATCTCAATTGTCATGCCCAACCCTTGACAGAGGCATGAGTTAGAAAAGGTGTCAGTCATTCATTCAAGACTCCTGACTCTCCAAACTAGCTTGGAATGTGCAACAAAATGGTGGATTCTTCACTGTTTGAAAATAAAACAATATACTATGCTTTCCTGAATAGAATTACCTGAACAAAAGAATTACTTTTTAAGACTCACATAAATTTAAGAGTTAATATTGTGGCTATTATTTTAGTTAAAAAGTTACATACAAAATCCCAGAAACTTTATTTGTAGTTATGATGTTATGTTTTCTTTCAGCATATTTTTATACTGTTATCCTCCCCTGTACTAAAGAAGATTTCATTTTTTTTGTCACATTAGTATCTTATTTTCTATCTATTTGCACTGAAATAGTTTACTGTGCCTGCTGTTTTCCACAATATGATAGTATTTGCAGCATCAAGTCTGATCACTCTGAACACACCCTAACAACACATACCCATTAGGAGATTAAACAAAAACAAAGAGGTAAATCAATCTAGTTTCTGCACTGTGGCAGTGAATCCTTCATTATTCTAGGATGTCAGCATAGATAGTCACATCTCAGAGCAAACGAGGACAAAAATAATCATCTTTCTTAATGGACACAAGGGAAGAACTTCAAAATCATTCAATAGCTTGTTCTCCTATACTACCAAAAAAAATACTGTTTTCCAGGATCACAATGGCAACAGTCAAAAGTAAATAAACTACAGGTACCAGCCAGAAGGTAACATCAAGTGATGGGTTCATTAAAGTGTAATGCATGTACTACATTACTTCACTGCACACTGTACAATATATTAGTCCACTATGCTTCAGATTTATAGAGAAAGACCACATCAGGATTTATTTGATCACAATGAAGAGCTGCAATAGAACACTTCTATCCTAAACTACAGCAATTAGATTATGTCCACTGCCTGTACAACTGGTAAGGAAAAATAGGTGTTTCTCAGCAACAAGGCCAAGAGGCACCCAGAGCCAAAGAATTACTTTAGCAGACACAGGTTCCTATGCCCAAAATTATGATTAAAAAATTCCACCTAACTATGAAAATCACAAAAACTTGTAAAGAGCCTCCCCGCTCAGCCTAAGAGATCCATAAACTATGTAAGTTTTCAGGAAAGAGGGTTATATCTCAACGGTTGATGTTCTCTGAGAAACATGTAATCCACGCACATATTCAGAATATAGGTCTAATATAGGAATTAATAGCCATGTTCAGGCTCTGTTGCCCCTTCTGATATGTGCAAGAACATGTAAAACAAAATATTCCCACCTTAATTCTTGTTCACCTGCAAAATGTTTCCTGGGTCATAAGAGAAAAGGGTGTTGAGGCAAAAAGACAGAGAAAATTGATGAAAATGAGGTAAAATGAACATACCAAGTTTAACTGCTAGGAAATAAGCTCACTGTCTTTCACTGGTAAGCCACATGAAGATGGCTCCATACTGTTCCACACATTCATAGTCCTGATTTTTTATCTTTCATGCAAACAGCACTTTCAGGGCCATGCGACATTGCCTGAATACCTCTTTAATGGCAGCAGGATACGCTGAGGCTGTGAAAGGAGTGCTAAGTGGGTGGCTTTGTAAATGGTGGAAATGGGGATATTTCAGAACAGGATTACTGAATGAGGTCAACAAAGCACAAGGATAAAGGAGATGTGGCTGAAATAAGCTAACCTGAATTTTCTAAAAGGCTTTTGAAAATTCCTGCATCAAAGGCTTCTATGGGAACCCAACCGTTAGAGCTTTAGGGAAGGTTTTTATGTTGATAAATAACTGGTTAAAAGACAGGAAACAGAAGGTAAGTAGGTTAGCCAGACAGCTCTTGCAATGGAGGGAGGTCATTAGAGGAGTTGCACAGGGATTTGTGCAGGGGATGCAGTCATTCGTCATATTTCTAGGCAACCTGGTAAAATGGGTGAGCAGTGAGGTGAGGTGGCTTTCTAATGATATTAAGTTATGCAGAGTAATGAGGATGATGGCTTGCTGACCGTGAAGAATTGAGAAAGGTCCTTATGGAAGTATGTCCCTAGGCAATAAAACGGCAGATGAAATTCTTTGTAGATGAATACAAAGTGATGCATGGAGGGCAAAACAATTCTAGGATCATCAAACAATTGGCCCTCAGCTGACCATTATAGCTCGGGAGCAAGATCTTAAGGTTATGATAATACAGTACCATGAAAACATGCTCTTAGTGCCCCATATTGTCAACACCTCCCTGCCATGAATGTTAGGAACTATTAGGAAAGGAACAGAAAATCAGGGAACATCATTAAAACCCTGTAAACACTGTAAAACCCACAGTTCATTATACCTTGAATACTGTGGGCAGTTGTGATCTCCCTGTGAAGAAGGACATAGCAACACTGGAGAAATTGCAAAGAATGGCAATAAAGATAATCAAATACATGGAACAGTTTGTGTATGAGAAACAACTTACTAGGCTAGAGATCATCAGCCTGAAGAAGGGATAAATTAGAGTAACTATGATACATGTCTACAAAATCATAAATAACAGGGAGAGAGCATACAAGGATGAAGTGTTTATTGTCTCACCAGTAAAGAACTGAAGGCATCAAATTACCTTAGTAACAAAAAGTTTTAAAAAAGGAGGGGATTNAAAAAGTACTCAGGCTAAAGGTGAGATTGCGCAAGAACAGGGAAGAGACATCCATCGAGAGTTATGATATACATAAAACTGTGTGCAGTTGGAGAGAGTATCAGAAGACACTACCATATATGAGTGACTTCTTACTCTCCTGCTAGGCTTCTGCTCCTGGTCACGGTTTGAGGCAGGATAACAGGCTGGAAGGATTTTTGGTTTGACTGGGTACAACTGTTATGTTCTTACTGATGCAGCCCCAGTTCTAACATGGTGCACATGACAGAAGGAAGTTCTGGTTTAGGAGTCTACAGATTTACTGTGTGCTCACATGGCAGTAAACATTCACTTAAGTCTGTCAGCTACTGATGTTAATAGCATCAAGGCCAAGTGGACAGGTGTCAGCCCTCTAGAATATTCCTTATGAACCAGACACAGGCCCCTGTACTAACTACACTGTGACCAGCCATGTAATACAGAAGCCTTCTTCACCAGAGGACAAAGACAAAAAATGCCTGAGAGAGAAACGGGAATGAAAAGAACAGAACAAAACAAAATTATTTCTTTCACAACTAGCAAAGAATACATAATGGTGTGAGATTTGTCCTCGAGAATTATAAGACTGAAACCCTGGTTCATTTGGCCAGATAAGTACATTTCCTGGAGCTTCTTCAGCTGGCACTGAAAATCTCAGAGAACAGAAAATCATTCTCACAGAGCAGTTAAGCTTTATCAAAGGGACCAGCATTCTGCCACATGTTTTATATCACGATGTGCAGGCGTGATCACCTAATGATGTGACTCTTTTGCCTGAGAAACTTCACAGAAGCCTGGGAAATGAGGAAAGATAGGTCTGGATTCATCACTCAGTAATAACCTTTTGAAAGCCCAATACTATGTCTTGACAAGAAGTCTTGGGTGGAAGGTTTCTACCTCCATATCCATCCATCCAATTGGATAGGAGTCACTCCTGGACAATGGGTCAGTGGAACAAGTGGTGACCTATCACCCTTCCATCCAGACTATGCTGAAAG
>VZTO01022209.1:0-20829 GCA_013400615.1 Syrrhaptes paradoxus
CCCCAGGGACCCTGACGCTGTCTCTGCCATGGGATGGATTGTCTTTGCCCAGGTGACATGTGCCTCTGGTTTCTATTCCACTTAAATCCCTCTTTTTTTTTTTTTTTTNTTTTTACTTTTTTCAGGTATGAGGCTGTTCCCACAGGCAGCGGGGTGCCGGCTCTGAAGGATGTGGCCGTGGTGAAGACAAGGCTGCAGAGGGTGAGCCCCACGGGCGGCTCCGTGTGGGGCTGGGCAGCATCCTCAGCTGCAGGCAGCGTTTGGAGCATCCTGCTCCAACCTCTCCTCCTCCTCCGCAGGTCTCCGAGGAGCTCACTCAGTGCTCCCACCACATCTTTGACTTCCAAGGGGCGCTGGATGGCATTTTGTCTGAACTGGTGAAACACGGGCAAGAAGTGCATGAAGACAAAAGGTTTGTAGCGCCAGCTTTACCGCGATCTCTGCCAAGGCTTTGCTGTTCTCAGCCGGGTTGAGCAGACATCGCTGCATGCTCCTCGCTGCAAACAGCCCCGTGCACGCACGTGGAGCGTTGTGTGATGCNGAGCTTAGCGGCTGTTTCTGTGCCAGGATGGTATCCCAGGGGCCGCAGCCCTGAGAAGCCCCTGGAGCCCTCTCTGGGTGCTGTGACATGGCCCGTTTGTTGGGTTATGGGCAGGAAAACGTGTGGTGACCGCTGTCTTTCCTCCCCAGGGCTGGGCTACAACGAGGAACAAATCCACAAGCTGGATAAGTAAGTCCCAGCCCTCTCCCCTTCCCAGGACCTGCCCTGATTTAGGGACTGTCCGTGCTTCCCGATCTGCTCAGCTTTCCCTGGAGTGGAGTGTCTGATGGCTTTTGTACCTTTAAAAATCCTCCTTTCCGTTTCCACTGAATCCAGGGGAATTTAACACGGGCAAGAAATAAACTGAACACTTCAGGATGTACCAGGGATGGTGAAGTGTAACAGGCAGCTCCTTGATCTTAATTAATCTTCGGTCCAACCTTGGACATTTGCCTCAAACTCCAAGGCAATGTCTCCTCGGAAGCGCCCTGGTGGGGTGACAGCCCGGTTGGGTGTACCCCGCCTGGTCCCCCCTCCCACCCCGAAACCTCCCTCTCCTCTCTGTCACCATTAGGTTTTGTTTTCTCTCTAACACTGATGCAGAATCCATCACTGAGCATCTCGTCCCCCTTCCTCCCGTCGGGAGCCAGCTCAAGGTCCCCTGCCATGTGAACTGTGACGTTCATGTTCATGTGTTTAAGGAAATAATCATTCTCTCTCTGGTTTCAGGGTGAATTTAGGGCACCTGGCCAGGAAGGTTCTGTTGATTTTCCAGGATGACTGTGTCCAGCGGTACCAGGAGGCCCTGGCCCTGCACGGCAGCAGGATGAGGTACCCCCTGCCCTCCCCTGGGCTTTCGGGGCTCCGGCTTTTGGGGCTTCCCAGTGCTGGGATGCGGATGGAGATGATGGTGTTGGTAAAGGGGTAATAAGAGCTTCAAGAAGCAGCTCTGTGTGACTGCTAGAAATCCTGCTGTGCATGCTTGTTCTTATCCCATGCCATGTATTTCTGCCCTGTTAAATTTTTTTAAATTTTTTTTTT
The DNA here is from genome assembly GCA_013400615.1 of Syrrhaptes paradoxus. Taxonomy (NCBI): domain Eukaryota; kingdom Metazoa; phylum Chordata; class Aves; order Pterocliformes; family Pteroclidae; genus Syrrhaptes; species Syrrhaptes paradoxus. Next base: position 1,583 of record VZTO01022209.1, read on the forward strand.
TAAAGCTCCCTAAACTTGCAGCTTGAATACAAACAGCTGGTTTCCTCCGTCTCTGATGGGGGGAGGTTATTTCATCAGCACAAAATTGCTATTGAGACAGAGATCTACTTATTAGGAATGATTTTCTGGGAAATGGTGCTTGGGGAATAATGCAAAGAGCAAATTCCCTTGCAGTGACTGAGCACAACCCGCTGCCCGTCGCAGCAGCGGAGGGGAGGCAGCGAGGGGAAGAGGCTGTTGCAGGAATTGGATTTTTATTGCAAGGATGCTTTTAGAGAGGAGCATCCATTCCCCTGGGCGTGGGCGGGAGGAGAACAATTTTCTGTAGAATTAAATTAGAATTAAACCCGGATTTTGACCTGGTCCCTATTTCTGCTGTGGAGTAGCCCTGCATAGGATTTGCTAGAGGGAGGATTTTTAGGCTGGAAATTTGTCTCCGGTGCTCAGGAATGCCCCAGGAGCCACGGGCAGCATCCCTCCTGCCTCGTCTCCGCCTCGTCCCCTTCCCACCCTCAGCCTGTGCAGCCGGGGGTTTCCACACTGCACACCCACAGGCAGGTTTCATCTGGGGACAGGAGCTGTTGCTCACAGTCACCCCCCTCCATGTCCCATCGTGGGACGGTGACATCTCCCCTTGGCTTCAGCAGGAATTTTGTCTCGGGGCGAGATTCCTCCCCGGGCGCAGAGCCCCACGAAATCCTGCAGCGCAGGAGCTGCACTACAGCAGCACTTCTACTTTTGCTCAAGGGAGAAAAAAAGGCTTCTTTGTGTTTTTCTGGAGTATTTCTGTGTCTGTTTTGCTGTCCTCAGGGAGAAGGCATCGTGAGTCACAACTGGGTATTTTTAATTTATTCTTACTTCAGTTTTAATTGTCCTGTTTTGAGTTTCTTCCTGCTCGCAGCCAGGGTTTGTGGTGCGGTGGCTGTTTTTCTGGGGACTGGAGGTGGACCGTTCACCTTAAATTTTCTTTCCTGTTTTTTGTTTTGTTTTTGTTTTTTAAAGCCAAACCAAACCTTTTTTTATACCACTGACAGTGTGCCTGCTGGGTGCACAGCACCTCTGCTCTGGGGCCCCTCTCCCTGGCAGGAACAGGGCAGTCGGTCCCTGAAAAAAAAAAAGGATTTTGTGCAAGGCTGGGGCAGGGCAGAGGGGGGGCAGACCCCCCCCAGATGCCGCCCGTTTGGTGCTTTGGGGTCAGTAGAGCTGCCTGCAGAGAGACAGGTCCCTGTGTGTGCCTTTCTGGCCTCCACATGCTTCAAATGTGAAAGGAGAGCATGCAAAAAAAAAAAAATATATATATATATATACACACAAACCCAAGTGGCCTTTTCGAGGAGATGCTCAGAGGGGTGCCCTGTGCAGCACTCACGGCAGAAGTGATGGGCTCGAGCTGTCTCTCGTATAAGCAACACTTCTCCTAATTAATTTGCTATTAGTGTTGTTTGGATAACCTTGCCTACGGTGGCTATTAGCAGAGCTGCAGCTGTAATTACAATGCTGTCGTGACTCATTTGCTTTCCTTCGAGGTTTTAGCTTTGATCCAGAAGGGTTTGCAGAAAGCAATACAACATTTAAATTTAAAAAAATTAAAAANGCCAAACCAAACCTTTTTTTATACCACTGACAGTGTGCCTGCTGGGTGCACAGCACCTCTGCTCTGGGGCCCCTCTCCCTGGCAGGAACAGGGCAGTTGGTCCCCGAAAAAAAAAAAAAGGATTTTGTGCAAGGCTGGGGCAGGGCAGAGGGGGGGCAGACCCCCCCCAGATGCCGCCCGTTTGGTGCTTTGGGGTCAGTAGAGCTGCCTGCAGAGAGACAGGTCCCTGTGTGTGCCTTTCTGGCCTCCACATGCTTCAAATGTGAAAGGAGAGCATGCAAAAAAAAAAAAATATATATATATATATACACACAAACCCAAGTGGCCTTTTCGAGGAGATGCTCAGAGGGGTGCCCTGTGCAGCACTCACGGCAGAAGTGATGGGCTCGAGCTGTCTCTCGTATAAGCAACACTTCTCCTAATTAATTTGCTATTAGTGTTGTTTGGATAACCTTGCCTACGGTGGCTATTAGCAGAGCTGCAGCTGTAATTACAATGCTGTCGTGACTCATTTGCTTTCCTTCAAGGTTTTAGCTTTGATCCAGAAGGGTTTGCAGAAAGCAATACAACATTTAAATTTAAAAAAATTAAAAAATATACTGATCCACACTGCTGCCAAACATTGACTGGGAATTCTGTTGTTGTTTTCCTTTCTAGGAAAGTTTGTGAGATAAAGAAGCATTTGAAGAAGCTCAGCAACCGCATCAGCACCTGCAGCGTGGAGACGATGGAGTGCCAGGACTGCCTGCAGAGCGTAGGTGCCCAGGGATGCTCCCTGCTCCCCGACAACGCTGCTGCTCCCCTCCCAGCACCCCCTGTGTGCGAGTAGGGAAACACCGGAGCATTTGTAAACACCCTGCTGTGATTCTCTGTGGGTGATCTGTGCTGGAGATCTTGCTTTCCCCCACTGTGCAGAGCAAGCGATGGGTAAACCCTTGGCGGTGACACCCCTGGTCCCGAGGACCGCCTGGCACGGGGGGATCAGTACCCCTCAAACAGGAATTGCAGGGATAGAAAAATGATGCTTCACCTCCAGCTCTCACCATGGGCTGTCTGAGAAGCTGCAGCACAGCCACCAGGCAGATGCCCTGGTCCTTTGGTTATTTGTTCTGAAGAAGTGGACGTGCTGGGTGTGACTATGTGGGCATCATTTCCCTGAGTGTTTTGTCCCAGGGACTGGGGGATCAGACTCCCCTCCCGCCCCGCTCGCCCCAGGGCTGCCAGCTCTCTCCATCTCCACAGGCTCTGGACAGGTTTCTCCAGATGGAAAAATGGAATTTGGCCCCGGTTTCTCCCACGCCGTCACCCGACCAGGCACAGCAGGAGATGGCTCTCCGGTGAGTCTTTGGGAAGAGGGGATTTCAGACAGCCCGGCTCCTTTTAATGCAGCGGGAGCATTCGGGGTGAGCATTGGGATCAGGGCTCGGTGTCTGCAGGGCTGGGACCCGCTGCGTTCAGCCCGTCACCATGGCTCTGTGGCTGCTGTCCCAGCTCGGTGACATGTGGGGGGTCCCCACCAGCTCAGCCAGCCCCATGCAGGAGGTGGTTCTGCGGGGTGTGGGCGCAGAGCCTGGGGGTAAGGGGCTGTCTGTGTCCCGGCAGGATGCAGGAGCTCCTGCAGCAGATGAGGGCGGCAACGTGTGATCTCCAGCTCAACAACAGCATCATCCAGCGGTGAGTGAGAGCACCCAGGGACGGTGACTCCTGCCCCTGGCACCAGGACATGCCCACGCTGCCTGGGGAGGGGCAGAGGGGCTGGGTGGGCTCCGTGGGGGTGTGTGAATGATCTCCAGTGCGGGAAGCTGTGCCTGGTGCCCAGCACAGCCCCAGCTGCTCGTGGGCTGGTGCACATGGGTGTTTTAACCGTTTACATCATGGGCTGGCAGCAGAAGAGAGTTTATCTTTCTCGGAAGTTCAAGCATGATCTCCTGCAAATGCTATGTCGTGTCTACACCCTCCTTCCAGACTTCTTCCTGTGCTGCTCAGCACCGGCAGCTGCTGCCTGCCATGGAGAAGTGGATGTTTTCTGCTTCTGGATGCAACTGTGCAAAACCCAGCATCCTGCTGCCAACAACCCCCCGGGGCTTCTGCCTCTGCGACCTGTTTTTGAGGATCTTAGTGCAAATCAGCACTATGAATATGCATATCAAATGGCATCAGATTTTAAAAGAAAAAAAGTTGGTGATTCACTTCAGCCCTGTTTTTATAGGACTGACTGTAGCATTGCAGTGTGTCCACTGTGAATAGGGGGGATAAGACCAAGAGACTCGAGAACGAGCCCAGGATTGGAGCCCAGCCCAAACTGCAGTTTGGGACTGCACGAGCCCAGCCTAAAGCCTTTGGTTTTGTTCCTGCAGGTTAAGCGGGACTGCCCCCACTCCTGGTGTTTGAGACGTGGTGAATTTGCTGAAGCAATCCGCTTTCCATAGCAGGGAACACTCACAGCCCTTTGGGTCCAGAGTGACGGTGACATTGGTGTTGGAGGAGCTCGCTGTGTCCTACCTCTCTGCTCCAGCACTTTTGCACAGTTCACCAGCATTAGCTTTGAGTGGCTTGTGAGCCCTGAGCCTTTGAAAATTTGACCAGAAAACTGGGTTGTTTTTTTTTCTTTTCCTTTTAAAAAGTGCTTGAAGGACTAAGTGTTTTTCTAGCTTCCCTGTATCACCGTGTCTGATGATAATGAGGAAGAGACTAGACACATAAATTATCTTTTGCCCTCTTACTTATTCAGGGATTTCTCCCACTTTTAGCACACTTCTGCTCCCTGATTCTGCCCCCTGAGGCTTCATGGAGCGGGGCAGGAGGGATGCTGATGGGAGAGAGACCGGACCCAGCCCTGGACCACTCCAGTGCCCTGCCGGGGAGCCGCAGAGCTCTGCCTGGGGGCACTGCAGCCGCTCCTCCTGCTCCTGGGCTTCACCTGGAGGTGTCACAGGGGGTAACAGGGGTGTAACAGTGGTGGCATTATGCTCCAAATTTCCTACTGGTTTTTGACCTTGGGTTTTACAAGGAGCCGTCATCCTCCGCTTAGTGTCTGAGTCAGCTGCTCCTCGGCAGCAGCGATACGGGAAGCCGGGGGTCTCGGGAGCGTGAGCACTTGATGGTATCGAGGAGCTCTTTGTGGGAAGAGTCAGACACAACACCCCCCCATCCACCTCTTCTTGCCCAGCCCCAGGGTGATTCATGGGTTGTCACGCAGATCCCACAGCCCATACCCTGCAGAGGGGAACAGCGTCCCCAGGCTGCCACCAAAGCCAGGCAGGGTGATAACTCCCACCCGTGGGGTGCAGACGTGTGAATTTACACCTGGGGGCTCCTGGCAGACCCATGGGCTCTTCCCCCCCCTCCCTGGCTCACACAACTGCACAGACATAAATCACTGCTCTGGGCTCCCTGGAGAGCCCCTGCCCCCCGAGCCCTGTCCCGGGGAAGGGGACTGTGCTAACGAGGCTCACGGTGGCAGTCGGAAGCGCAGGTCCCTTTGTAGGGAGGAGGAATTAATGTTTGGATTCATTCCTGTCCCCTGCATGAAGCCTTTCCCTCCCTGTTTGCCTGGTTTCTGCCAGCGTGCAATCGTGGCTGGCTGCTGGGGTTAAAGGAGGCTGGAGCAGAGATTTTGGCAGCACCAGCACCAGCAAAGTCCAAGGGCGAGGGACTGGCTGCAGCCCCCGGGACTGACGGAGCATCTGGAAGCAGAGGCTGAGCTCTGGGCATGCAATGACTCAACAGCAGCAGGGATGCTCGGAGCCTGCCTGGACCTGTCCCTCAGGAGAAAACAAAACACCAAACTCTGCCCTTCACCCTTCCTCCGCTTCCCTTTCCAGCCCTTTTCTGGAGGGGACACACACGAGCTAAACCGAAAGCCTCCAGCCGAGCCCGGACCTGCCGTGGCTGTTTGGGTTCCCCAGAGGTGCTCCCCAGCCCCCGGAGCCAGGACCCACATTTTATCTGACAGTGCCCAAGGCAGAGCCACAGTATGGAGCGGGCGAGGGGGTCCCTGGATGGACCGTGGCAGGAAATATTTCTAACCTCTGCTGGGAGACATGGGGACATGGGGCAAAACCGCGCATCCCTGGAGCTGAACCTCTTGCTGCAGTGCTGCCTCAGGTCTCAGCAAGGGAGGAAAATGAGCAAGAAGAGGCAGCTCTAGGGATGTGCCTGGCTTCAATTTCTTGTACGAACAGGCCAAGCATGCCCAGGAGCTCCCCACATCCAGGAGACCTTCCTGAGCGGAATTTGGCACCAAAGCTTCCCTTTCATTTTAATTGTAAAAAACCTAACATCCTGACTGTCAAACCCAGCCACTTACTGGAGAAGAGGTGGAACTAAGCCATCACTTAAGAGCTTTTCTCCTGCAAATTATTTTCTAGGATTCTCTTAGTTTTATAACACATGTTATTTTTAATCCATCTCGGATTCCCTGACATCCCCTGTAGGAACAGGGCAGGGAGCCCAGGCAGGGTGTCCTGCTGCACTTCCCCGGGTTCAGTGGAGCTGCGCTGATTCGTACCAGCTGAGTGTTTGACCTGGAACATGTTTGGCTTCAACAAAAAAAGGGATTTATTTCTTGGCAAAAAGAAAAAGGAGTTTTTGCTAATAGCCCTTGTCATGCTGAAACTGCTGTAACACAGCAGCTGCAAAGGGGACTCCTGGAATCCGAATGAAACAGGAATTTTCCTGCCAATGTTAATTAGGGATTTTTTTCCAGAAATATTTTAACCCTTGGCCTATAAGAGCTTCCTCTGGTGTCAGACCTGAATACCTGCAGAGACAGCCGAGAAGGGTAACGGATCTGCCCCCTGTTGTGCAGGTATGAGCCAAAGCTCCCAGTGTTGACAGAAAATACTCCGTTTGTTTTCACTAGAAGCTGAGGTCTGCTGCTTCCCCGGCCAGCCCTGGCACAGCCACATCAGCTGCCAGCAAGAAGGGGCCAATGCGTGTGATCCGTGGACAGAGGGTCCTCCGGCATCAGGGAGGACTTTCCCTGGGATGTCAGCCTCCAACGGAGCATCTCCCGGGGAAGCTGGCTGCAGGCAGCAATCAGGCTGTGCGAGCACCCGCTCCCAGGCACCAGGAATTTCCTGGGGGGCAAGGGAAACCCAAGCCCTCGCAAGTGGCAGGGGATCCGGTCCTGCCTCCTCCACCCTGATGCTGCAAGAACACAAGATAAAATACCAAGTTTTTGGGAAACAACTTACCCAGGAATAAACCTGCTGCTGTTCTCAGGCAGAAGCAGAGGATGCATGAAAGTGAATCAGGATCCTGAATGGAGAAGCAAAAGACTTTCCAAAAATTAATCTTGCTACTTAGCACGGAACAAAACTAGGATTTTTCAAGCTGTGTTATTGCTCCTTTAGTATGAAGCTCTTATTAGCAACTGCTTATGGCACTAGTCTTTTGTAGCTCAGAGCCAGTGTTTTAATCCATCCTTTAAATTAAAATCCTTGAAAAGGATTTAGATATCCTTGGCTTATCCTGTCCTCAGGAATTCATGAGAGGCATCACATCCAGTTTCCCATGAGCCCAGAAGCCAGGATTCACCCAGCCCAGCACTGCGCTCCCTGCAGCAGCTCTTCCCCTGGCTGCTCTCCTGCAAACCCAGTTCAGGACCAATTCTGCCCAAGCCCCGTATTTCAAACCGGTCTAAGAGCAGCAGAGAAGGGATGGTCTGGGGTAGATGGCTGCCTGAAACCTGGGCAAAATGCGCCAGTCATGTCCTGCATGACTCGGGGTGACCGTGTCACCCTCTCTGGGCGCTGGGCTCCATCTGGACACGGGGGAAACGGGCAGCAGCTTGTGCATCCTTGAGACAGTGGGGAAGGCGTTACGGTGACAGGGACACTGATGCTGAAGGTACCCATGACGAAGGTGTTATGGTGACGGGGGACCTTTGCATCACGTGCTCTTGTGTCCAAAGCAGGAGGGAGTCACTTAGCAACCAGACCTTGGGAGTGGCAGAGGACCACACAGCACCTGGTCCAGCCACCCCATTCCTGCACCTCCAAAGCCCCTGTGCCCAGGGGAGAGGTTTGCAAGCCGGCCGGCCAGGCACGGGTGTCCTGGGAGCTGCAGCGCTGGAGCCTGCTTGGAGCCACTTCAGAATGTGACCATAATATTTTCCCTTTCGCATTTCCCACAACCACAGGAGCCTCATCTGGGAGATAATTGCTTCGCCTCGCTGCCTTTCGCATCGCTGTCATTGCAGTGGGGAGAGGGAATTTGCTCCAGCCGCCCTGACATCTGGGTCCATGCACACGCCTTGTGCCACGAGAGGGTTTGCACCAGCCTGCTCTAGTGCCCCACGTGTGACCTGACAGCTCCTGTGGTGACAAAGCCCAGGACACGGGTGGGATGTGGCTGAGCTCAAGCAGCAGATGCTGGAGAAATCCCTCTGGCTCCGCTTTGGGTTGCGGGACCCGGGGGGTGATGGACGCGTGGATGCGCCCCCCCCCCCCCCAGGTCCCGTGGGGAGAAGTCTCGTGGTGGGGGGGAATTCCCACGGGGGACGGTATTGCGGGGAGATCCCACGGCGCAGGGAGGGGGAATTCCACGGGGAGGAAAGTTTCCAGGAGGAAGGATCCCACGGGGGGGGGGGGGGGGTCCAACAGTGATGGGTCCCGCGGGGAGAGCACCCAAAGGCCAGTCCTCAGGGGGGTCTCCACGGGTGGGGCCCCCCCGGGAGGGCCGGTCCCGGTCTCCACCCCCCCGCCGTGTCTCCTCCCCCCCGCGCCGGTGAAAGGCGCTTGCGCTCCCCACGCCCGCCCGGCGCTCCGAGCCCATGGCCGCGCTGGCGCTGGGACCGTGTCCCCGCTCCATGTACCGGGGCCCCCCCGGCCCGGACAGCCCCCCTGTCCCCATGGGTGGCCGGTCCCCGGGGAGCCCCGGCAGGGCCAGGGCAGCGCGGCGGCTGCGGCGGCGCGGGGGGGCCCCGCGGCTGCTCCCCGACGTGCGGAGCATCTTCGCGGGGCCGCGGGAGGAGCCGGCGGAGCGCGGCCGCGGGCATCGCTTCGTCCCCAGACCCCCCCGGCGCGGCTGGTGCGACCTGTGCGGGGAGGGGGTGCGGGAGCGCGCCCTGCGCTGCGAATGTGAGTGCTGCCCGCACCCTGCCCGCACCCTGCCTGTGCATCCCTTTCCCGCACCCCTGCTCGCATCTCTGCTCGGGCTCTTTCTCCCCCACCGGACCCTCTCCCTCCGCTTCTCCCCGGCTGTGGACCCCCAGACCCACCCCCTTCCCCACCCGCGGGCAGCTGCCGGGCTTGCGGGGAGGGCTCCGGGCTGGGGTTCCCGACGGGGGGTCCCCGCTGTCCTGCGGTGCTGCGCTCCGGGAGCTCGGTGTTGGGGGGACCCGGCCGGGGTCTCCCCGCCAAGGGGCGGCGGTGCTCGGGGAGGGCTGGGCGCGGTGGGCTGTGCCGGGGGCATTTGGGGAATGAAGCTTTGACAGGAAAGAGATTATCGGCTAATCGGCAGGGTTGGGAAGGGGTGAGCAGGAAGGATTTGTGTTCCTAAACCTTTATGGTGAGGTGTAAATTCCTCTAGAAATAGTAAATCAGACACCTTGCTGTGCCTGAACTCCCCAGGTAAGAGCGCTCATGCCAGCGACATCCACCAAAATGTGGATTTCTCAGGTCAGATACACACTGTATTTATTCCTGCTTGTGTTCTGCAGGAGGGATTACTCTCATCGTGTGGGAGGGGGCACTGAAGTGACCTGGCCGGGACCATGCAGCAGCACACGCTCTGTGTCCCCTGTCCCTGGGGTGCTGCTCTGGGTCCGCAGGGTGCTTGCATGGTCCCTGGAGAGGTGTGACCTGTGTTAGTGGCCGCAGCTGCAGCGGTGTGGGTGGGAAAAGGAGGACATTGTGTCACGTCGGGGCAGAGGAGGGTTGAGCGAACCCGTGTCATGGATAATTCGGTGGCGTGTGCTGTGCTGGCTGCTGACAGCAAAACTGCTCCGTCCCAGCCCGGTCTGTCAGCACGGCTGCTGCTGTGGCTGGGTGGAAACTTGACTTTTCAGATGCAGCTCTAGAGATGCGCTTGGACTGGAGTGACTTAAAGATTGGGGTCAGCTGAGCCTCTTGATTTTTGCCAGGAGCTGTTAATGCCAATGCCATTAACCCCAGGCTTGTGCCCACAGGACCCCCTGTGCCCAGGCAGAGTCGTGGGGCGAGGGTGCCCTCGGTGTCAGTGTGGAGGGCAGGAGGTTGGTGCTGGTGATTATTTGGGGTGAGGGAATGAGCTGCCTCCTGCTCTGGGCCAGCTGGCAGCTCTGGAGGAGGCTTTGTTGCTCGTTTGCTGGTTTATTTGGGGGGTTATGCCAGGCACGTGCTGTAACATCGGCCTCACTGGGGCAATTAGTCCCTCGCTCAGCCCATGCTGGTTATACTTGGCTTTCCTTAGATTATGAATCAATTAAACGTTGCTAACGGTGATTTGCATGGCACGGTGCGAGCAGGGCTCTCACACATGCCTCCTGGTGCCGTTTGGCATCGAAGGGCGATTGGGAGAGACGGTCGCACCATATGGCCCTGCTGCAGCGCGTTAAGGTTTTAGCACTGGCCGCCGTTAATTAAATGTAACCCAGCCGTCACCGCACGGCCAGTGCAACGTGACACAGGAGCATGCTGAGGCTGGGGAACTTGCTGCACAGTGCGTTGTTTGAAAGAGGGTGATGTAAATATGTTTTGCTGGTGTGTACCTTTGCTTTCTGTCTGCTGTTCCTGATTAACTCCATCAAACCCCAGTAAGGGCCAGTGCATTCCCTGGGGCTGGCAGCTCGTTTGTGCCTGGCACACCAGAGCGAATGTGTGAATGAACGTGCTTAAAGAAACAGCACAGATTTATCTGAACCAAAACAAACTGTGTCAGGGCTCTTGTCTTTCACCAGCCATCCTGCAAAGCTGTCACGGGGCTCTCGTGCAAGGGGAGGTGCTGGGTGCTCGCTGTGTGTTTTGAAAATCCCGATCGAAAGTATAAATTCACAGAACTTTGTGGTGTCACAAAAGCTATAAATAGCTGTTTTGAGGGACTTCTCCTCTGGCAGGATTTTTCCCATAGTTATACTGAAACAAATCTTAAATAACTCTATTTCCCTTTTTGTTTCAGAGGAGAATTATTAAGACTGTGGGAGTAGTTCTGCCTCCCAAATTCCCCAACCAACCAGGCAGCATTGCTGGGAGGGGAGGGAAACTTCTCTAGAGATGCTCAGAATATCTCCTGCATTCACTGCCATCCCAGCAGAACATCCCTTCAGAAATGCCCCAGAGCTGCAGACGGGGTGTGCTGTCCTCCCTTGGTGAATATTTTTTTTTTTCCCCTCTGATGCAGACGCCCTGCTTGTTTGCTTTTGCCTTGCAGCCTGAGTTTTTTGTTTATATTGTTCTGGTCCATTTTTATTCACATCAAATGTTTGTCTTTTGTAAAACAGGAGAGTGGCATTTCTTCCTCCTCCCTCCACAAACAGCCCTTGTCCCCTCCTGTCCATGCCATGGGCAGGGTGTCCTGGGTGGGACAGTGCCAGGCTCTGGCAAGTGGGGAAAAGGGAAGGGGCGGTGGGCCAGCGAGGAGGGAGTTTTTACGCCACCCAGTGATGTGCTGAAATCCCCTCGGCTCCGTTTCCCCTTTCTTGAGCAGGATGGAGCCATCTTTCCAAGACTAACATGGGATGTGAGCTCTGCAGTTCCTCCTCCAGACAGGGCTCCGGGTGGAAGGAGGAGGGCAGAGGCCAGGCAAGTCCCAGAATCACAAAAATGATCCCCTTGGGTGGCTGTTTGTGGGCATCTGGTGGGTTTACGCTGTTCTGAATCAGTCCCATGGCTCTGGGGGCGGTGGATAGGCTCTTATGGAGGTTTTAGCTCAAGTCCTACCCATGGGTGCTGTGTCTGGGGCTGATGCAGATGTTGTCTGAGCCATCAGGAGCCTTTTCCATGCTTTTATTGGGAGCCTCTAGGTCTGTCCTGTGCACGACAAACATCAAACCTGCTGCCCCCATTGGCAGCAAAGTGAAGGGATGGGGAGGTGGGAGCTTGGCAGCGACCAACCCCGGACTGATCTGCTGGTGTTTGTTAAAAATATTTTCTTTTAGTCTCAAAGCTCATGTAATTGGGCATCAGAACTAGCTGTGCCTTTACATGCCACCTTGAATATCTCCTGTCTAATGTGTGTGGCTTTGTGCTGCTGGCACCTTTCAAAGCTGGAATGAATATTAAAAAACCCAATTGGATGGTAGGAGTGGGAATGTGTCCTGCTGCCGGCAGCTTTTCTGGACAGAAGAGAGCTGGAGCTGGGGAGGGGGAGGCAGGACGGGCGGGTTGCAGAGGTGCATCTTTGCTGTGGGTTGTTTTTGGTGTTTGTTCTGGTGGGGCGGAATGCAGGCGTTTGAATGCAGCGGTGACTAATGCAGCTTCAAAGCCTTCAGCGTGTTTTGTTTTGCTGGGAAGGTTGGGGTGGATAGCAGTGGGAGCAGCACAGGCAGGGCAGTGATGGTCGGGCTCGAGAGCTTCCCTGGCTCTGCAGGTGCCAGCGTGCCCACTCCTTCCCCTTCCTCCATCCTCCGGTTTGGCTGGGGTACGTACCCCAGGCACGTGCCAGCCCTGTGTCTGTTCTGGCAGGGCTCCTCGGGGCTTCTCTCATCCTGGCAGCTGGGGGCACGATTTACCGTCCCCGTATTTCCTGGGTGGGTTGATGAAGTCCCGCGGAGGCGGTTCTTTGGCGCGGGTGGGTTAAGCCGGATGCGTTATTGCACGTGGAGTGACCGGGAACGGTTTCCATTTGCTGCGGGAGCTGTGGTCTCCCCGGCAGAGCCGCGGGCGGCTGGAATTGGCTGCTGGAATTGGCTCCGATGACCACGGCGTTCCAAAATAGGGGGTTACTGGCTGAAGTGCGTCTTTGCAAGAAAATCACTCCAGCAGTCCGTGCTCCCCTGCGGGAAGAGGGTTTGACTGCCCGGAGGAAAACCTCAGAGCGCATCCAGTGCCTGATGAGCTTGGTGGCCGGTGCAGTTGTACCTGGCGTCAGGTTTTTGACCTGTGGGTCTTGCGACATGGGTTCAGTAAAGCGCTTCGGCGTGTGTCTGGGTCTATGGCTCTGGTCTGAAGCCGCCCTTATCTCTGAGCTGTTGATTCTGCGCTCAAGTGCGGCGGTGAATCAGGAGCTGTTTCCTCAAGGAGGAAGTTGGTTAAACACACACTATTTCTCTTTCTAGTTTGTCGAGCAAACTGCAGTGCCAATATTACTGGTTCTCAAGTAGGTGTTTGCTTAAGGTAATAAATTCTTTACCAGGTGTGGATGCTCATAAAGCCCAGCCTGGCCGGGGCGAGGCTCTGCTCACACTGCTGGCACTCTCCGGGACACGGTGGTTTCTCATGTTCTCCTTCCAACACCATCCTCCCACGCTCTGTTGTGTCTCTGTAAATAATAATTGCCAACAGTTCACAGGACCTGCTGCAGTGCTTTGCTTTTCTGTCCCCATGGAGCTGGTCCAGACAGATTCCTGAGGCTTCTCCTGCTCCTGGGTGACTCGGGCTGGGACGATGCTCGCCGGGAGGTTGACGGGGTGGGGTGCTGGGTGCATCCCACCCGTGGAGGCTCCCCGAGGCAGGGTGTTCACTTATCCGGGGCAGATGGGGTGAGGGGAGGGACAGTGACCTGCCCGGAGCTGTGTGGCAGCTGCTGGGGACATGTTTCCTGCTGCAATCCCGTCCAGTGCCTTGGGAAGGATTTATGGACAGAGATGCCAGCCGAGGCTCCAGCTCTCTCTTTGCAGGTTAGTTTTTGGGCTGTTCCTTTTCTTTCCCTGCTTCGCCCCTGGTCCGATAGGTTGAGTTGAAGTTGCCGGTCGCAGTGTGGGAATTGTGGATGCGTGTCGCTGGAGAGATGCTGTCTGGGGGCTGGGGCAGCGAGGGGTGAGTGAGGGAGTCCCCTGTGTTGTTTGACTCATTGCTTATGCTGCTTGGTGTGATTTTTAGGATTAGTTCAATTTCATCTCTGTTCCTTCCCGGATAAAAGCAGGAATGTGTTGTGCAGGGTGCTGGAAACCTCTCTGTACGTAAGAGGGTGGCAGAACGGAGAGGGGACAGGGGTGATGTCGAGGGTACAAAGTGGCAGATTTCAAGCACGTTGTTAAACTGATGTTTCCGTCCCGCCCCATCATTCGACACTCAGTGTAGTTGTAACCGATAGATGCTGTGAAAGGACCGTGGCATCCACCTACAAACCTGGCTAACTATGTGCAGAGCTTAAAGCAATGTTATAAATAAAGTTAACCTTAGCGTATTCCTTTAATTTAACCTGTGATTAAACACTGGGGACTTTTTTTCCCCTTAAACTTCAGAAGACTGCAGGGGAAACGCAGGAAAGTGAGGGAGGATGTTGGAAGGAGCCCTCCCCGCGTGCAGCCGGGTCCTGTGCTTTCTCTCTCTAATCTCTTCTGTTGGGTTGTTTTATCTTATCAAGTAAAAAGCCCCAGAAATAGAAAGTTTTCCATGGCTAATGGGACAAGCCCAGAGATGCACAACCTCTGAGCTGTGTGTTGCCTCATTGCTAAAAAAAAAAAAAACCCCACAACCTCCGTCAAACAGCAGCAGGTTGTAAATGGACAGTGTCAATGTCTTATCTCCGTGGGAGGAAAGGCCTCTCGGGAAGGCAGTTGTAACTCACGCCGATGCGCGTTGTACCTCGGCAGCGTTCGGTGCTGAGCTGCCCGTCGGGCTCCACGTGCCCAGGGAGCTGCTCATCTCCTCTCGCCAGGATGACAGACAGGAAAGCACGGACAGCCACTTGCTTTGGGCTCGTAACAAAGAGAATTCGCAAAATATTCAGGCATTTCCCCAAGTCCAAGACTTGGTCAGAGGGACTCCGGCTGCTGCGGAGGCCGAGCAGGGAGGTCTTGCTGCTGAGAGGTAGGTGGTGGCGTCAGTCGGTGCGTTGGGATGTGTTTGCTGGCGGCTGCTGCGCGTGGGTGTTCTGATGATGATTTTTTTTTATTGGGGGATCCCTGCGGCTGGTGATGCCCGGCTGGTGATGCCCAGCTGTGCGGGATCCTGCCCGGCTGGCACGGGGCTGGCACGCTCTCCAGCACACCGAGCTGCTTCAGCTTCTGCTCCGGCTCCTTCTGCAGCCCCGCTCTTGCTGGAGTGCTGCAAGCTCAGGGTGTTGGTGCTGCCCCATTTGCCACTTGAAATTAAAATTTGCCTTTTAGGAAATAATGGCTCAGGAGCACCCGCCCGGCAGCTGGGTTTGTGCTGCAGACCTGCCATGGGGACCTCTCGGGGGTGGTTGTCACCAGGGGGGTCCTGTCTGCTCTGAACAAACAGAAAACCGGGTTTCACCTGTATCTGCAGACAAACTAAACCCAAACCACCTGCTTTAGACTTAAAACTGACCCCCAGTGATGGAGCTGCAGGTTAAAGGCAGAGATGGGGCTGGATCTTTGCCGTGGGGGTGTCAGAAAGTGCTTCGCAGGAGAACCGAGACCCTTTCCAGCCTTTGGGGGTTGGAACTTGGTGATCTTTAGGGTCCCTTCCAACTCAAGGCATTCTGTGATTCCTGTGTTTGCCTTGTGCATGCTGGTGGCGATGCCGTGGGTCCTGCCCCGTCCCCTCCTGGCAGCAGGAGACCCCAGCTCCGGTGATGCCATGGGGCCACATCCTGCTGCCACCCCTGAGGTTACCCCGAGTGACGTCAGGCAGCAGCACCGAGCCCTCGCTCGTAAGCAGCATGGTTTGCAAAACCAAACCTCCTGCGTAGCCCGCGTTCGAAGGTGCGTGTGAGCTGGCTGGAGGGGTTTGGAGTTCAAAGGCAAAAGGAAGAGACCAACATCAACTGCTTCCAGTGCTCAGACACCTGTGGAGCCTCACACCACTTTCCAAACTCATGGCGTTTTATTTTTCTTTCTTGGATGGCTCTGAGCCTTCCCATGGCAGCTGGGTCGCACTTCAGAGGTTGTCCTTAACTTTGCTGGTGTTGGGAACATTCCTGGTTTGCATGTTTTTAATTTTTTTTTAAATGAATGGCAGGATCCTTAAAAAAAAAAAAATTCATTATGCATTTTAACATCACACAAGGGTTTTGTTTGAAGCTTGTCCTCTTGACAGCCCTCCTCTGCAGTCCTGTGCGTGCCAGGGGCAGCTGGCACTGGGGCAGAGCAGTTGCCCAGCACCGCTGCAGGAACCACAGACTTTGGCCAGAATTTATTTAAGAGCATCACAGGGGAGGTGCTGGGAGCCTTTAGGCCCTTTCCATCCTATTTTGGGGGGGTAATCTTATTGAGTCTCCCATGTGGTGTTGCTTTGGGGTTGCAGGAGGGTTTTCTTTAGGTGAGAGCCCGGCTGGGGCCAGGATCCAGCCGCTCTGCCACAGCCCTGCACCTTCTTTTGTCACCCCAGCCTATGGTCTGGGGCTTGCATGTGGGTCGAAGGATGCCCCATAGCATCTGCAGCATTCGGGAGGTGGGAGGATGGGGGTGGGCAGGATGACTGCAGCCCTATATTTAGGTGTCTGGGGGGGTACCTGTATTGGGCTGCTTTACACTGTCCAGCTTTATCCCCCTGACAAACTTTATCTGTGGAGAAAAGGAAATTCCTTTCAGCCACCAGAGTTTCTCACAGAATTGTGATTTTTTTTTTTTTTTTTTTTTAAAGCAGCTACATTTGCAAGTGTTGCTTTGTCTGACTCGAGTGGAAATTATCTCAAAGCCTAAGTGGAGGCATCCTGCTCCTCTTGGCAAGCCTGTCACGTGGCTGCTTCCCAAAGCTGTGCTGGGTTTCTAAAATTAGTGTTCCCTGCCGGATACCGGGTGATTAGGTCTGTTAATAGGTGGCGGTGACTAAGGAGGTGTCATTCTTTAATCCCGTAGCGAAATGCCTGGCCATAATGGGCCTGATCCGGAGGGGTGAGTGGGACCTGTAATTTCTGTGGTCTGTATTGCGTATGTCAGACCTCTCGCTGCGTGCGTCCTTTGTCCGGGATGCTCGAGCTGTGGTCCAGGGAGCAGGAGGCAGCTGCCCGGATCTGAAAATCCCAAACTGAATAGGCAGGAGGGACTTTGCTAGTGCCAGATGCTCAGGTGACCCCGCAGCTGGAGCATCCTCAAATTGGCACCTCCAGCAAAGACTTGGCAAATGTCCCCTATTAAAAGGCTGCTGCAGTTGCTCGAAAGGTCATGCATTAAATTACCATCTAACTGTGCAGCTAATCTCTAATTGAAAAAAAAAAAAATAGCAAGTCTCCTTGCTTTCCCCCAGGCTTACTTGAGACAACTGACTCGGAATAGGGGAATGATGGACAGCTCATGCCAGATGAATGTGAAATGACAAATGATTTCCCCATTTCCCCTAGAGATGGATGTTTTCCCCCCTCAGGCAGCAGTTCCCAGCAGTGGTTCAGCTCCTCTCATTCATTCTTGGGCATTCCCGTGTGCGAGCATTCAGCAGAGCGGAGCAGAAATCACTGCTTCCAGAGCAAACACGGGATATTCCTTTGCTTTCCTGCAAGCCTGAGATATTCAAAACCAATGACCCAAATGCTAAATAAAAAAGAAAAAGGGAAAAAAAAATGAAGAGTATTTAAAATAGAAGCTTGCTGGCTTGCAGCTGATGGCAGGGCTGGTGCAGGGACAGACGCTGTCCTGTCTCCTATACAGGGAACTCTCTTGCCTTGGTTTTAGGATTCTTTTTTTTTTTTCCAGGTCAGTGACTGCTCTGGAATTTTGTGTAGTGCAAAAAGTAAATTAACGCTGTTTGTATGATGGTTAAAAATTAAAAGGATCGGAAGGCCGATTAAAGTGGAAGGAGGTTGTTAGTGGCACAGGAAGGTATGGAGGGGTCTGGGCTTCGAGGGAAGGGGCTGGGGGAGCAATAGCTGCAAATACGTGATAGTGTTGTGTCTGGAGCTGGCTGTGCCAAACCCTGCCCCTCGGCACCCGTGGGCGAGCGGGACCCTGTGCCTAAAGAGGTTAAACCGGGCTCTGCAGAGTCATCTGTGCAATTCCTACCTGGAACTAGTTAATGTCTTACAGGATGGGTCAGCATCCAAAGAAAACACTCGGGGTGAATGCTGCTGGGTCCATGCCTGACTGCCCCTGCGCAGTGCGTGTGCCGGGGATGGGACCTCACAGCCCCTGCTGGGGCCTGGGATGTGTCTGTGCCCCCTCCAGGGGTGGCTTTTTGTCAGCCTGGTGGCAGATCCATGCCTCGGTCGCTGTAACTGGCCCATATTTAGTGACCTTAAATAGCGTGAGTTCTGTCTGATGCAAAGATGCTTTTTCCCTCCTGATGTTGGAAGGTGAAGCATCCTTTCCTCGTGAACTGGCCAGGGTTTTGCTGCAGGTGTGCTGCTGGTGACATCTGCAAGGAACATTGCTGGGGAGTGGGGTACCTGTGGTTTGGGGGGACTTGAGCATATTCTTTACTTTGCCTGTGAGCATGTTGGCAGATTGGGGAGAGCAGCAGGATGCAAGGCAGGATGTCACAGGAAACCCAGGTTTCCCTGGGAGAGGACATGGGAGCAATTTTTGCTCTGGATGAGGTATTCTGCTACCTCTCCCCATCTGCAGGAGTGTGGTGGGGTGGGGACATGTGCCTGGCTGGGGGCTCTGGCCATGCCGGTGACCATGAGCATCACTCTGCCCTCCAGCAGGAGTCTGGTCCCTTCCCGGGGTCCCCCTGCTGCCCCTGGACAGCAGACTGGGGGTCTCGGGTGCCTGACTTTCTCCTTTCTCCCCGTGCAGACTGCAGATACACGTGCCACCAGGAGTGCCGCAGCCTCATCCAGCTGGACTGCCGCCGGCCAGACCCGTGCCAGAGCCAGCTCTCGCCCGAGAGCACCCTCCTGCCGCTCTGCAGCCAGGTACACCGGGGAGGGGACTGTGGGGGGGTGACAGCCTCCTGGGGACCCATCGCATCTCCTTCAGAGACCAGAGTCCTTGCTTCTGAAGGGTCTTACGTGGGGGAGGTCTTGTCAGAGGGGTCAGCCCATCGGTCCTGACCCCCCAGCCAGCGCCTGCTGATGAGTTGTCTCTACGTGGTGTNCCTGAAGGGTCTTATGTAGGGGAGGTCTCGTCAGAGGAGTCAGCCCATCGGTCCCGTGCCCCCAGCCTGCTGATGAGTTGTCTCTACGCGGTGTACATCTGGGCTATACGTCCTGCCGGAGGCTGTGTGCGTGGGCGTCCCCTCGCTGTAAATGCATGTGGGTGGAGAGCGGTGCCCCCTGGGGACATCAGCCCCAGGGAGGGTTGATATCAGCATTAAACTGTGTCCCCCGGGAGAGGAGCAGCAAAGGTGCATTTCTCCTGTCTCTCGGCAGAGTGCAAGCACCACATTTGCAGGGAGCTCTGGCTGAATAGCTTTGGTTTAAGGGTTTCAGTAGGTCCCAGGGGACTGAGGCTCTTCAGTCTGTATTAGGGATGTGCAGTAATCCCCGGGGCCACTCTGGGAGGTTCAGTGTTTGCTTAATTCCCCCAAGGGTCCCGTGGTGCCTGGGATGCTGGCATTGCATGCCAGGCGGTGTCGGTGTCTGCTGGGACAGGCTGCAGGGCGCAGTGAGGTTGGGTGATGCTGCACAAGTCGAGATGTAAGATACCTAATGCTAGAAGCTTAAAACATTGCTTAGAAACCTGCCTGCAGTGGATCTGACTTGCACAGAGCCTTTTCCATCTCTA
>VZTO01022210.1:0-23140 GCA_013400615.1 Syrrhaptes paradoxus
GGATGCTCGGGCAGCACGTGGCTACCAGAGAAATCTCCAAAACTTCACTTTCCTGGTAGCTTAAGCATTTCAGTTGCACACCAGCAGGATGTGAAACGCGTCTCGCTTTCTTTCTGCCTGTGTTTATTAGATATTCCTCTGACCTTTCTTATTTTCCCCAAAGAAGGAAGCTGTGGTTTAGTAGTACAAACACTGCGAGCACGCTAAAGAAATGCCAAAAACATTCAAAACACATGTATGATCCCGTGTTAGTTTAGGCTCAGTCTGAAACATGTCGGGATGCTGCTCGGGGCACTGTCTGCGCCGGCGGGTAATCTCCTGCACGCCAGGTTTGATAAAAGCCACCTGAAGCCCTGGTGCCCCGAGGCCGGGCAGAGGGGCTGGCGGCCGGGGGATGCACCGCCACGGGTCTCCTGGCTTCTCGCTGCTGCCGGGAGCCGCAGGCGTCAGTCTTGGACACGATCTCACTGGCACAAGAGCAGCCAGAGCTCTGTGATCAGAGCCAGGGCACCTCCTGCGATCAGGTAAAACCCAGGGGGAGAGGGGGCCGGGAGCATCCCAGGCTGGGACCGGTGTGTGGGACAGCCTGGGAAGGAATGAGCCCTCGGGTTACACCTGAGGCTGTAAAATCACCTTAAAACTGCAGCGTGCTGCCTGCTTCCCGTGGGCACGGCTGGAGGTGCTCAGCATTCCCAGAGGCACGGAAAGGAGATGGTCGCTCAGATCTGACCTCTGCTGCTGGGTTTAGATGGGGAAGCAGAAGCAGTCGAGAGTTATTTGCAGGATTTTTAAAATCTTTGGGTGGGAAAGTTTTCCACAGAATTAGGTAGTTAGGCAGGAAACATCACTGTCAAGCTTCATTATGAGCAAATGTGATTCTAGGCTGGACTGACCAAAGTCCAAGACACGACCTGCTCCTGCAGCAATTAGCTCATTGGATCTCAGAGTGCATTGGCACAAGTTCTTCAATCTTTTCATGTCCGCAAAGCAAACAATCAGAAAAGCACGCAGCTCATCCCCTGGCATGCAAACTATGCACACAGGGGGAAGATGCGGAGGAAAAAGAAAAAAGCTGGAATTTCCAGTGACTGCGAGCCATGCGCCCAGAGCACTTCTCGCAGGATGAGCGGTCTAATGAAGCACAGAGCACTCGGCCTCGCTTCCTGGGGCTCGGGCAGTAACCCCGTCCTCGTACCCGCACGTTGGCTGCACATCGTCATCTGAGGGTGCGTCACCAGGGCGTCCCAGGCAGGAAGAACTGGGGGGGTTGCTCCTTTCTTTCCTGTTGTTCCCTGTGACTTTGTGCATTTCCTCTCCCCAGCCTCGAGGTCAGACCCTAACGAGGTCTAGGGTGGCCAAAGGGCACAGTTCAGTGGGGCTGGGGCAGCGCCGACCAAACTAGTTAAAGATGCGAACCTCTCTGCAGCCTGGCAGGACACACTGCAGACACATAAAGACAAACTTTCTATCCAGCCTCAGAAGGGAATCAATCGCATTTGAAGCCTGAGAACATCCTGTAGGCACGTGCGTGGCAGGAGGCTGTGTTTTCACAAGCCTCCCACCCCCACGGATGGACCCCCGTGGTCCTGAGCTGTCCTGGGCAGGGGGGGAGGCAGCAGGGAGGCAGCCCAAAGCTTCTGCTGTCCCAGCTGCCAGTCGTACCCTCGGTGATTTGCCTGTTCCTGCTCCTGCCCGCTGTACTGAGTGGCTTTTCCTTACAGCTTAATTGTCTCTGTCCTTCCTCCTGCGCCCAGAGCATCACAAACGGAGGAACAGTCTGAATTTGGCCAGGAATGAACAGATACTAAAGCATCTCTGCTCTAGCTGTTGAAATGTTTCCAACCTGGAATGATTAGGAAATATCAAGCATCTTGGAAGGCAGTTGACTCCCATTAGATTTCCAGCCTGATCTCTGAGCCGGAGGAATCAGATAAGACACGGTGGTGCTGGGGAATGCTTATACAAACCAGGCTTGCTCTTCTTGCATGCTGTATGCACGGATGCATTACAAGCACCGGTCTTTCATCAGACAGCTCAATAAGTAGCCTCCGATGTATAAAATAATTAAATCCCCTTCATCTCCCTGTTAAATCCTTCCTATGTTTTTCTCCTTTGTGCTAGTCCCCCTCTTCCTGAGCTGTCTCGCTGACGTTGGCAGGGTTTCAGAGCGATTGCAGTCCTCGTGCAGTAGGGCTGGCTGCACTCGCGTGACCGTCTCCCCCCGTCCCTCTGCCTTGGCGTGGGTGCTGGCTAACCCGGGGCGAGGGGCCGAGAGGTGCTGGTAGGAGCTGTGACCCCAGAGGTCCCTGGGGGCTGGAAGACCCCCGGACTGTGCTGTGTCCGTGCTCTGCGTCGGTCCGTGAGGCTGCGGCGGTGGCAGGGGGCTGCTAAGCTGTTGCAGGAGTCGTTTGCCAGGTTCTGTCTGAGGCCAGTGGCCAGCACATGCCACAGCCGCTCAGCTGCGGGGACCCCCTCGCCTGATCCTCGTTCCACGGTCCTGGTGCAAGGCTGGGTGCTCCGAGCGGGGGGAGGTGGGTGATGGCCGAAGCTCCCTTTGCTCAGGACGGTGTCCTTGTCCCTCCCCGTGCCTGTGCAGCCCGAGATGCAGGCGTGCGGAGGCGGGTTCGGTCTCTGCCCCGCTCAGCTGCAGGGTACCTGGGGGTCGCCCATCATGGTTCTCACACCTTTCGGATTGTGACAAGAAATACAAGCGTTTTGAGGTTTCTCGCTGCGTCACACGTATAGGACATTTGCGTCATGTAATTAATTGTCCCCACGGTGCAAATATCCAAGAGGAAATAAATAGTTTTAAAGGTGCATAACGTCTGGGAAGCGTGCGCTGTGCTCGGATCTCCGGGGAGCAGCTTGATTTCCTGAATGTGTTTTGAACCTACCACTTCTGACAGATCTCAGTGTTTCTCCAAGCCATTTGCCCATCAGTTACAGAACCCACTTCATAGCCCGAAATAAGGTTACCAATGTTTTCTAGTATTTTTTTATTAACCACCTCCACCATCTTGTAATTTAAAGCACCTGTCCATTTACATTTTCCTTCTGACCTACTAAATAACCCTGCGTGATACATACAATGAAACTAATGGCTTTTGGATGATGTTGTTGAAAACTAGCTTATGAAAAGTGAGTTGAACGAACCACACTGCAGGAAATCCTTTTCATACCCCCTGGAAAACTGAGCTGGAACACCTTTCTGGTTCAGCGTAAGGGGCTGAATTCTTAAACAATTATCACTCACTTTGCACTTGAAAAATGAGGACTGTCTTGTGATTTCTCAGCTTTGTTGGTGTCACCCTGCGGCCCTTCCTGTGGCATTTGTGAGAAATGCCAGAGGCTTTGCACGCCCAGGGGCACGGCAAAACCAAGAGCACTTGCCCACCAAAGACAGAGCCGTGCAAAGAGACTCACCGCTGCCTTCTGCTTCACTTACTCTTATTCTTACAAAAATAGAAAGCTTTGGTTTATTTCAAGGAGTAGTGAGTAGATTTTCTTCCAGCTGGAGCAAAAGCAGCTCTGTGCTTTGACTCCAATTACCGCCTCAGTATCTTGGCGAGTTCACGAGCAGGGCGCAGGCAGCGCGGGGCGTCGGGTGAAATGGGATGCTGGAGAGGTGTGCCAGGTAGGTCCAGAGGTTTCTGGAGGCTCCTGAAGCTGGGAATGCCGGCACAGACTGCACGGGAGGTGTAATCGCAGCCCCGTGAGGAGCCTGGCCCGGTGTGCTACCCGTGCCGTGGGCAGCGCTGGCTCAGACCCTGGGCTGCCGGTACTGACCTCAGCACCGTTCCGTCTCGCAAAGCGCTCTGCAGAGCGGGGCGGCAATGCCAGCCCTGCCCGTGAGCCGCGGGGCTTTGCTGGCTTGTCCCCTTGCAGGTGTCCCCAGGCAGGGAAGGGAGCCCTGGCAGCAACTGGGCATTGCTGAGTGTCACCATGCTAACACCATGCAGCGGCTCCCGCGGGTGCAGCACAGCCCCGAGCTGCTGCAGGGACACGTGGTGACAGCCTCGCCATGACCGGTTTACTGGGGGCAGGATTCCCGTACAGGGGAAAGTCCTTGCTTGCAGAACGAAGTGTGCAAATAAACTGTTACCAACCCAGAGCGATGCCAGCTCCTCGCTGCTGTCAGGCAGCTGCCCCCGGGCTCTCCTGCAGCTTCCCCGCAGCAGCCACAGCACTTGGCTCCGTGTGCGAACCGGCCGCGTGTGCCGCCCTGGAGGGGGCTGCAGCAGGAGCCCCATGGGCTGGCATTGGCACAGGGCTGCTCAGACGCTGCAGAAAGTGCTGGCCCCTGTCAACAGGAGGCAAATACAAACAGAAGCACCAAAAGGGACTGGTTTAGAGAGTGCGTTCTCTTCGTTTTCTGTAATTGGACATCACACTCGTAACAGAGCTCTTAGAAACAAGTAATGCTAGAAGTAGATTTTTGGCAAAAGATTTTTTAAACTAATTTCATTATGGAAAGTGTCAGTTCTGATTGGATTCTTATGATATCCTTTACAAAAAAAAGTTTTAAAATATTTAAAGTTGTTGCATTTGGATTTAAACTGAGAGCAGCGTGGAGGGGAGGGGAGCTGCACCAGGAGAGAGCACGCTGCTTGTCCCACGGTGTCGGCTGCGAAAGAAAGCTGCTGTATTAACTCTGAGTCGTGAATTTGAGCCTTCTGCCCGCTCCTGCCAGCCTGCTGAAAAGTGCCCTGGTGGTCCCCGGGAGGGGCTGTGCCTCTCGCCCTCTCGCCCCCCGTGCTGCCAGCTGGCCCCAGGGAGCTCCCAGCTCGCCAGCCTGGCGTCGCTGTGGGACTCAGGGGATGCCAGTGTCCAGTGGCTCTGGCAGGGACAGCAGCTGGGTAACGTGTCCCCTGCCCACAAACCAGCCCTGTAATAATTTGCTCCGTGCAGATATCAGAGAGCATCCGTCCCCCCTGGATCAGCCCTCAGCAAGCCCAGGGATGGTCCCTGGCAGAGCGTCGGAGCCTAATGCCACTAGAAGGGCTGTGACAGCTGGGACGGAAAGATTGCCTGTCATTCGAGAGGAGGGAGGCCCTGGAGTCTGGGGTTTGGTTGTGTGTTTAGAAGCTATTCTTAGTAACGGTGTAGGATAACACTACCCGTAGTTAGTTACAGATTGAGGTTGTGTGGTGCTCTGCGGCGTTGTCTGTGGATCATTAGTGACATCCACTTTCGAATCAAATGCAGCGTGAAATGCAAATCAATAAACCAGACGCGAAGGTGACCATAGGCAGTGCTCCAAGCAGGAAAACAGAAAGAGAAAACCTGGCAGGAAAACAGTGATCGTGAAAGCACAGAGACCAGACAAAACAGACACCTCAGGCAAGTTCTCGCAAGCAAATTCCCACACTCAGAGCTCACGGAGCCATAAGGATCACCCTGATCGATACTGGATAATGTTTGATGGGTTTTTCCCCTTTTAAGCAAGGGCTTCGCATCTCTGAAGGCTCCAGCCCCAGCCGGGGCTCCCCGGTGAGCCGTGCGCGCTGCCCCGCAGAGCGATAACACACACCCCGGCACCCGGCGTTCAGGAACCGAGGAGGGGACCGGGAGCCTGTGGGTGGGCACCACTGCTGTCCCGGACAAGCGGCCGCTGGGGCCAGGCGCTGGCAGGATGGACACAGATCTGCCCGGGTCTGGGGGAGCAGCTCGTGCTCAGACGATGCCCAACACCAGAGACCTGGCAGGCGCCCGCATCCCTGGCTGAGCTCACAAAAGCAGGGAGTGTCTGGTTTGCCCCGGGAAGGCACCTCTCCTGACGGCTGGCCCGGCATCGTTAGCTACATCCTGGCAAGGGCTTGCCACGGGCCTGAGATTTGTCATAGTGAGTAAGAAAAAGATAGTTCAAGAGTTAGGTAATGATGTGCGCTGAGAATTGGAGACTGCAGAGATAAAAGGCAACTAGTAGCAAAGCAAAAAGACTGACACCACTTAAAAGGGCAGGAGAAGTAAAATGGCTAGACACATCATAGCTTTAATAGGAAACACATGAGAAATGTTGATCAGAGAATGCTGGCAAACAGATGAGGTCTCTGAAAAAGGAAAAAAAAAAGGAGGAAACAGAAAACAAGATGGAAAGATAAAATTTCAAAGCAAGCCCTAAATGGGTAGCAGTTCCAGCTAATAGGAAGACCTGTAGTGATTTTGCCAAGTAGTACACAGAGAAGCTGATGATCATTAACATCTTGATAAATTTATTGTCAGACAATTCAGCCCTGTCAATGGCAATTCCTTCCAAGAGACTAGAGATGGGTTTGTAATGCGAGTAAAAGGAAGGGAATCCCTAAAACAACCGGTCCTCATTGTTTACATCTTCATATACCAAACATTCAGGAGTTAGCAGTACGACAGGCATGAGAGCAGCCACCACCAGAGCCGGGGCCCGCGGCCATGTCACCTTCCTTGTCCTCTCCTGGCATCTCCTGCATCCCTCTGCGGGGCTGCCCACCGGCTCCCGGCACAGCCCCTGCTGCACGCTGCAGCTTCCCACCTGCGGCACGGTTTCTAGGAAAAGCTCTTTCTACCATCCACCCCGTGAGAATGGTGAAGGGCGGAGAGGTCCCAGCAGCAGGGTCGGCAGCGGGGAGCTGGAGGCATGGCTGCGGCCCCCGGGCTGCTGCGGGGAGATGCCACCAGGGCTCGAGGGACAGGTGCCAGCGAGGACACACGAGGTGTATGCGTGTGCCGCTGCTCCAGGGTTTCTGCATCTCTGCAGGGCCAGGTGGGCAGGGAGGGAGCCTCTCTCCATGCACATAGCCACCGAGCCCAGAAAGAAACTGCACTTCATCTGTCCTGTCTGCTCCTGCCACTGCCTGGAGAGCCGCTCTTGCATCTCCCCCATGGCTTTCTGACGGCTCCTCGGGCTCTGAAAGCCTGCTGAAGTTGTTCCTGGGGCAGGAGTCACTAACTTGCAGCTCGCTGCCAGAAGGACACTGAAAGCCGCAGAGACATGCCGGCCACCCTGCTCTGCACCCGGGATGTGCCGCAGCACGGGCTGGACCCAGGGAGGATCCAGTCTTTTGCTTTATGGAGCTTGGTATACCTTGATTTTTAAAAGTTCATTATTCACGCTTCACACCATGTTTTGCAGTGAGGCTCTGCCACATTCTTAAACTAAAAATAATCTTCTTACATTTTTAATCAGGCTTCGTTATGAATGGCAGATGCTTGAGACCGGAGTGAAAATCATCATCAGTTGTATTTATTGGCTAAATTCCTGCTGCACTCAAAGCTTGAGAAAAATCAAACACACTTGACAGCTGGTAGAATGAAAGGAAAGGATAAATCTTACCCTGACAACATACACCATATTTACCATGGGCTCTTAAACTCAAAGAAGCCTTCACCCAGGCTAGCATCACTGCTCTAACGGGGCCCCTAAATTCCTGTGCCGCTGTCGGGGGGAGGAGAGCTTTGCTCTGCGGATGCTGGGGTGTGCCCACAGTCTCCGTTTGCGTGGTGCTGCTCCGTCCGGGTGCTGCGGTGCGGGGGCACGACTGTGCCCACCACGGTAGTGGGACGGGGCAGTGGGACAGGCTGGGGTCCACATCTCCCAGCTTCTGTCTTCCCAGCCCCAGTGGAGCCCCAGCTCCACTGGGTGCCCCGGAGCAGCGCTCCCAGTCTTGCCCACCCGCCCTGAGCGTCACTGGTGACCCTGCGCTGAGGGTGTGAAGGTGTCAGAGACACGGAGAGCTCCCAAGCTCCTTGTTAGCTCGTTGTTTTGCAACAAGCTGCTCTTGTTGTCTGTAGATAAATGCCTGATAAACACAACCGCTTAGGAGGCTTTGAGACCAGAGATGAGTTCCTGCGCTTGCTCCAGCTCCCACATGTGCGAGACAGCAGCGGTGTGACGCGTCCCAGCTGCCCAGCGCCGGCTGCGATGGGTGCGGTGGGTGGGAGGGCGAGGGCAGGGGGCTGTGCCCGGGACCCCACAGCCGGGCAGCGCCATGGGGAGGGGACACTGCAGCACCCGGGGGGACAGCGCCTGACCCCGTGGCCCCTCTGCAAACAGGGGATGCTCGGTATCTGCTCCATCGGGGCAGCAAGGCGATTTCCCAGTAATTTAAGTACAGAAAGATAAAGTTTCAGCTAACTTGTTAACCTGATTGGTGAGCACTAACTCCAGCGTCACATTTCACCCCCCAATAATTGGGGAATTATGATTTGCATTCATTCCCTCCTCACCGGCGGGTCAGAGGTCCGCTGCATGTCCTACAGCATTTGAACAGCTGTTTCGAGGTACTGGTAATGCCTCGCGTCCTTCGGTGGCTTGGGTAGGTTACATCACCGCGAACGGGCGACCCCTCCATCCCACCTGGAGAGCACGGCGCAGCCTCCCTGTTTATTTCCTATCACAACTAGTTATGTGGCTCCATAAAACATTTGCTAACTTTCTGTTGATACAGATTTTATGGGCTTGTAGTGCTCGAAGACTGTCTGTCTGTGAAATACATTCCTAAAGAGAACACTGAATAAAAAAAATATGTCTGAAATAGAAATGCATGAGTTAGAGAAAAATCCCATTTTTACTACCAGAGGTTTGCAGATTGTTATTTGGGTCTGTTTTCACTTGATTTCACACTATGCAGATTTATTAGGTTACAATTAAATATTGGGATAAAATAATTCTGCAAATAAGTGATGTGTTTGTAACACAATGCTCTGTATCTATAGCAATTACTGTGTTACAATTTAAGTATTATATTTAGCTTTCTACTGAATGTAATAAAATTCCAGCATCTTTCACAAAATAAAATCTGTCTACAAAGGGCAATGGAAGTACATAACCTTATCTGATTCAAAAAGAAACTACAACTTTATGCTTGTAAGAAACAAACCTAGCTTTTCAAAGCAGACAATATTTTATTTACCCAAGCATTAGCACTTCTGAGATTCGGGTAGGATTAGAAGAGGCAATGCCACTAAAAACCTAGGAAGATGTGTAACAAAAGGCCGTTGTGGGCATTTTGAGCGTGCGAGGCAGTGTGCTCTGGCGATACACGTGCTGCACTGTGATCCGCGTTCGGAGGACGTTAGGGCAAGGATGGGCTTTTGTCTTTGGTTTCCCATCTGCCTCGCCAATCACAGACCATTTGTCCCAGTCTCCTCCTGCATCCCTCCGGCTCTGCACCATCCCTCTGACCCCTGGCGATAGCTGAGGTCCTTTGCCGTGAGGCGTCACCCGCCCGATCTCCAGCTGAAGCTGCAGCGAGATGGTTCTCGTGCGCTGGCGCATCTGCTTGGCCTCAGCTCTCGCTGCCATCAGCACCTTCGGGTGCCAGCCAGGAAACACCTCTCCCTCGTTCCTGATGGTGTCTGCAGCCCTTTGCTTTGCAGCAGTGCATTCTGCAAAGCAGAGAGAAGAGCCAGTCCAGCAAGGTACAGCTCTGATATTTAAGTTTATGGGTTAGTGAAGGAAATTTGTCTTTGTGTCTGGACCATGACCAGCAGCATCCTTCCTCCCAAACTCGCTTTCCTCTGGCTCAGGCTTTTTGCATCTCTGTCCTATGAATTCCCTCACCAAATTAACTTTGATCCCCCATTTCCTTCCCTCCACACTTGCACGGTGCAGAGGGAGTAACCCCCCTTCTGCACCGCCTTGCAGCCTGCTCCGTCAGCTCCTGGGTCCGCAGGGAGGGAGGGGGCTCCAGACCGGGGGTCAGCAGCCAGTGGAGCTGTAGCAGGATGCATTAGCGACTGGTCACTTAAAACCACCAGAAGTCACCCACAAACTCTGGCAGCTTTCTGAAGCCAGTGGTTTTCCCACATACTTGTCTTATATATGTGTGTGTATATATATATATATATATTTTTTTTTTTTTTTACCATGTTACTCAGTTTGCTTCTCAACCGTATCTGACCCTCTGCAATTACTGACATGTGTTGCTGGGCTTCCTGCTCAGATGACTCTTTTCTTTGTGAAGGGCAGCATAGAACTAATTTTACATTCTGCATTTTAACAAAGCTTTTGCCCTTACTCCCTTTGGGATACGGGGGAAGAGTCACATGAATTAGATTGACCCTAATTAAACATCAATATGGGCTGAGGTGGGGTTCCTCCTGATCCCGTAACTTCTGCTCGGAGGCAGCAACTTCTGCCTGACCCTTCCCTGTCCCTGCTGCTGCTCCCCTCCAGGGAGTGTAGCTCGAGGCTGTAGATGGAACAAGCAGAGGAAGCTCCTTCTGGGCAGCGCGCAAAAAAGATGCCACCCTGGTGCTGCTAGATGCTGTGACTGGGGACTTGGTCGGCACGTGGGGGCTTCATCAGCGCCGTGGGTGCACAAATGCTCAGCCTGTGCTGGAAACGGGCTTTTGGCAGATGAAGGGAGATTGGATTGGCAGAAAAAAAACCTGTATTTTCAGACTTCAAAGAACGTTTTGCCCAGTATGGAACCCATTGCAGCCGGTCGCCAGGGAACGTCCCAGGGTGGGTTTTGGGGGCCGGTGCCGTGGGGCAGGAAGGGACATGGAGCCGTGGGGGACGGGTCCACGTGGGCTGGGGGGGCCGGGAGCAGCAGCGTCTCCCTGCCCGTCTCCTTTTGTTTGCAGAGTGGTGCTTTGCGCAGAGCCGTAGCATAGACAATGTGTAAACTGTTGGGAAAGAAGAAAATGATTTTGGGTTGAGCGCTTTGTCTGAACTTTGTCCTTTTCTCAAGCAAAAGAAAATATTATTTCACCCTTTAAAGAGCCACACATAATAAGAGGCAAAATGTCAAGACCAATGTTGATATAAACCCCCAAGGAAAACAAACATCTATGTGGCTTCTCCAAAAGGTCTCACTTCCTCACCCCTCTCCCCTAGTTTAAACAGATTGAGTAACTGAGGAGGAAGGGAGGAGGAGGGAGGGCTTCTCTGGGCGCTGCTGCAGGTCCTCTGCACAGACCTGGTTCCACAGCATCCTGGGTGTGAGGTTCCAGCCCTGTGTGCAGGACCGGGCACGGTGCGTCTCTGGGGTGGTAACATCTCCATCGCTCCTGGGGAAAGCTGGGTGCAGGGGGCAGAGAGGGGAACGTGGAGCAGGACAGAACCACGGACCCGTTTCACCACACAGGGCACCGCAGACCCTGCAGACACAGAGGGTCCTGTGCCGCCCAGGAGGATGATGCTGACCAGTGCACACTGCTCGTACAGCGAGGAAAATTTCCTCGAACAGCGCGGGGACCTGCCCTGTCGAAGCAAAGGGGTGCGCTGAGATCACCAGGCTGTTACCTGTTTGCGTCTTTGGCTGTTTCAGAGTTACATGGGGTCAGAGCTGTTGGCAACTGGCACTGAGCAATAAAAATTTGCTCATTTGTCGAGCCATCCTGTTCTTGTCTTTAGTAAGAGGTACAGTGAAGTCTGGGGCAGCTGGGGCACTGTGCTGCCTGTGCACAGAGCC
This sequence comes from Syrrhaptes paradoxus, assembly GCA_013400615.1. Lineage (NCBI taxonomy): Eukaryota > Metazoa > Chordata > Aves > Pterocliformes > Pteroclidae > Syrrhaptes > Syrrhaptes paradoxus. The sequence goes on from VZTO01022210.1 coordinate 11,397, forward strand.
TGTCACCCTTCTGCTCCCATCACCTATCTCACAGCTCCTGCTGGTCTCATCTTCCCCCTCGAGCTCTGCCCTCCCCAGTGTCCTGCTGCTGCGAAGGGCCCAGGTTTAGGTGACATTTGTTCCATTGCTGGGGACAGGTTCAAGCTGTCCCAAAGCCACTCAGCAGTTACCCTGAAATATGAAGTTCCCGATGACAATGCTGCTACCAGAAAACACGGGCACAGTAATTCCCACCCACAGCAGCAATAACTGTCACATGGTGCCACACAAAGTACAGAAATTAATAATTAAAAGCCTTGAACAGGCTTTGGAAGAGCTGTGTTATTATGTGCATCAGAAACAGGATAAATCAGAAGCAATTCAGAAGTATATTCCCAGGTTCACTCATAACCATCATGGTATTTGGAGTCCCTTTGGGAGCAATAAACGACAGAGAGTCCATATTATAAAAATAAACATGAACTTAAGTGGCAAGGATTCATTTAAACCAAAAGGGAAAAGACTTTCCTACTTGTACTATCAGTTTAACATAAATAGAGCAAGTTTTACCCTGGAGTGTGTGCCCAGTGCCGGGAGGAGGGGACCACACTGGAGGGAAACGGCTGATGGTGTCTGCTCCTCCTTGAGTCTTTTTGCCCCAGTAGAAACTATGGTTTTATCTAACTAAATTCTGCAAAATACAAGCCCTCAAAGTGCTGTTTCAAAGTGAAAATAAAAGGCAAAATGCGCTTATTCAGCCCTCTCTTAAACAAGTGACTGTGACCCCCCTCTATACAATATTGGGTTTATTGAAGGAGGTGTGGGATTCAACAGTGCCTGTAGAGCCCCAGCTCCAGGAGCCCACAGGCCAAGCGGGACTCCCAGCACTTACTTTAAAATGTGAGATCCCAGTCCTGGTGCTCCCAGATAAGGGCTGACAGAGTCACTCGTGGTACTCCGAGAGCAGGAGGCAAACTCCACCGTTATTTATTGATCCTAATGGTTTTAAGCCACCTGAGTGGATTTTAAGAGCCTGATTTTGAAGCTTTTTTTTGGCATTTTGCCCCAAAGTTGTTCAAGAGAAGAGATGGGGAAGAGCCCAGAGGCAGATGGAGTGCCCACACTTGTGCAAGCAGACCTGCATCACAGCCAGAAAAATTACCCAGAGGCTTGAGCTGACACGCCTTCCCTGGCAAAGCTCCTCGAGCCTTCAGCCCGTCTCGTGCCGAGCGGGCTCCGCTGGGTGAGGGCTACCGGGTCTGGCCTCAAATACACCCTTCGCTATTTCTGCCCACAAACACCGCCGTTCCTCAGATCTTAACGGCATCTTGCCTCTGATGTCGGCTCCTCCTTACAGGCTCCATTTCAATTAGCTTCCTAAATAAATACAATTCTGATGTGTGGTCTCGTGGTGGGTTGTTGAACAGGCTCCAAAATGCTTTTCAGCAAGAAGCAGCTAACTTTCCTCTGGGTTATCGTACCCTGTAATTCACTTCACCCTTCTGATGTAAAGACCCCGCGGGGTAAACATACACAAGCGCTTGTCTCTTGCTTGATAGCAGTTTTTTTCTAATCTCTTGAAGAATTAACCTTAAAATTATTATAGATGGGAGGCAGAGCGTGTCTGGTATGTGCAGCGCAGCTCCGCAGCTCCGTGCAATCTGCTGTAACATCAGTAGATGGAGCTAGGTGAGAAAAGAAGAAAGGTTCGAGTGTTTGAGTGTTTCTCCCACGGTGCAGGTTTAGCTCTTGATTTGACCCCGTTAGGAAAAAATCTCTCATTTGGTTCCTGCTGCTTTGAAAGTAATATAGGGAATAGTTATGTGCAGCTCTGCCAGCACGATACCCAGTGGAAAACAGTGACTTTTGGAAAAGTGGAGACTTGGAGAGAGTTTAGCCTGAGGGAATATCCAGGGGAAGGGAAAGAGGATAGCTGTGCTATTTTTCTGGGAAGTGAGGGATGAGGAGAGTAACTTGTGAGGGCGACAAGAGGGGTTTGAGAACTGAAATATTCATTCCTCTTCAGTGCACCCTGGGAAGTGACTCAGCTGGGCATTAATCGTCCTCAGCATCTCAGAGGATGTGCTCGTGATGTGACAAGCCTGGGCAGCAGATTCAGAGTGGGTGCAGAACCAGTGCCATCACCCGCTGTCACAGAGTGTCCCCGGGGAAGCTGGCCTCTCCGCAGCGAGAGCAGGAGGTTCACAGAAGGTGAAATTCATCCTCTGTAGTGGGCTTGCACAAGCTTGCTATGGGGACCTGCAGTCTGAACAAGCTGAGGCTGGCAAATGGTGATTCAACGTTGTCTGACTGTGGACCGTCGGATTCACCGGGCAGTGGGTGCAGGCAGGATGCTCAGCAAACCCCTGGGGCAAAAGGCTCAGGGTGTAGGCACATGGATCTGGAAACTCTGAATTCTGCTTACAGCAGTGAAGGTGCTCACTTGTAAACTTATATCCAAAGTCATCCATAATTTTTGTCATGGTTTGTGATGTCTGATAATCTTTTCCAACCTCATGACAGTGATTTTATTTGACTGTACCTTATCAGCAGCGTTGTTGTTTTGACATATTGACCGTTTGAAAACATCAGACAGGAGCCCAGGAGGAGCCCCTGACACCACTGTGCGAGGCACAGGACAGAGAACACAAGGATTAAAACCCAGGGATAGTATGACCGAGCTCCAGAAGTTGTGAAGCCTAAAGGAGGGATATGTCTTTTCTTTTGCTTCTTTCTGCTACAATATGAGAGTAGTAGTCTGAGAGGAGAAAGGATCGTAATTGCTAGAGAAATAGAGGAAATTTGCTTTCTGCACACTGAGTAGGCTGCACATCAGTACCTGTTACACCCAAAGGCAAAAAGCATCACTCCGCAGGGCGGAGGTTCGAGGGCAGCGTTGGCAGCATGCCTGAATGCTCACACAACAGCCTTGGACACCTTTAGTCTGTGACCAATGGCACCATCAGATCTAGGAGAGACAAATCGGATGTTTTAAGGAGGTGTAGAGAATGCACGATCTACACAGCTTGATGGATTATTAGAGCAGCATTTGGGTGGCTATGCTGGGCACTGCAGTTGCAGGCGTTCTGGAGGAGGAGGAGTATGGCTGTGGGAGGATGTACGAGTGCTCGCTCTTCGCGGACCCCCTGGGAAGGGCTGAGGTCCCTGCGCAGGTGGCTGGGAAGGGCTGGCCGTGCTGCGCTCTGCTTGGCGTTTCTCTCTCAGTACTGAGATTGTTGCAGAGACAGAAATGAATAAGTAAGATATTTTCATGCAAACAGGTAAAATTCTGAAGATTTTCTATTTCTCTAAAAGCATTCAGAAGGCGAACAAAAAGAGTAGAAGGGTGGTTTTAAAAAGCCCTCTAAAACTCCAGCCTTTTTTGCAATCCAAACAAATTTTACTGCAAATTATGCCTGTAGTGCTCAAATATGTCAGTCAGCGCAACTGGCAAACAAACCGATGCTTTACAGTTGTAATTATCCAAATGTTCTACACTTAGCATATAAATATTAAATCCTCATAAATAATGTTGTCAGGTCTATTTTATTTAAGCTGTATTGTATTGTTATTGAATGAAACAAACACTATATTTAAATTTATTCCCCTTGCATTTCCATTGTTTAGCTTTATTTTGATTTCTTTTAAAAGACAAAGAGAAAAGCACATCCATCCTATACAGCAGGCTACAGCCAAAATAAATGCACATCAAATAAGTTTATTTAAACAGACATGCTCATAAAATGTTAACAAGACACCAAATAATTACAGGAAAAGGCTAAAGTCCAACTCTGTATGGAATCCAAAGGTCTGAGTTGTGTTTAAGGCACAGATCAAATAAAATATGCATTGACAGTATAACACCAAGTCTTCTATCATCAGTGATGCATCCATTTTTTCAAGGCCAATAAACTTTAATGTGCTAGTGGAGTTGTATCCAAATCACATAAAACGCTCTGCCATAGAACATGTAGAATAGACTAAAATGGGGTTTACACTTCAAAATATTATCCTATTACAGTGTTTTTTCTTCCCACTTCCATTTGGCGCAGGGGCTAAGTCCCTTAACACATTATAGTGCTTTAAATGTCAGTGTTTCTGCTACAGAGAAAAACACATCCTTATTATCTGCAAGCTAATTATCTTCATTTACCTAGGTCAGCCCACAGGTTATGCTGGTCACTTTAGGTCCTGCACAGGATTTCTCGGCAGGCAGCGGATGGGCCATTTGCTCTCTCCAGGTTTCCCTTACACTGGATGCCGTCCCCAGTGCAAGCAGGGAGAGGGCTGGGGTTTGATGAGTGGGTTACTGTGGGATTTGGGCTGCTTGTGCTGCCTTTCATCCCTCTGCATTAGTATCGCTGGTTAGCATTGCCGGTTAGTGGTGCCGGTTCACTCTGCTGTTTTCTTGTGCGTAGGGCACCCTAACGTCAGCTTCGTGGAAGGGCCAAAGAGCTGCTTTGCACTGAAGGTCTCTGGGCTCTAAATAAATGGCTGCTTCTCTATTTCAGTTTCCTGCTTATGGAAAGGGTTAAAGCTCTCTGCCCTGAGCAACGTCTCCTTCAGCTGCCCTCTCCTGTGCTCTGCCAGGTGCAGGTGCCATGCAGAGCCCAGCAGAGCAGCGCCTGCTCCGACCTGGCACATGGGATGCTTGGTGGAGAGAAGTTTGGCTTCTCCCTGGGGGCAGGCACATCCCAACCCATCCTTTACTTCTGAGGTTAAGACAGTTCTTTTTTCTTCTGGCTGCAAAGAAAAACTTACAAACGTGACCAGAAGGTACCCTCTGCTCTAACCACTAGAAATCAAAATAAAGAATGGTTTAAGTTCCCATGGTTTTAAACTGCTCTTATTATATTTTTAAAGCTAACTGGTGGGTTTTGAGCACCCTGGGTTAGTGATACCGAGATCCGCTGCCCTCGTTGATTATTTTATCGTGATTATATGAATAAAGGACGCCAGTGTTCTTGTCTCCACCTGCTGGAGACCCGCAGGTCTGGGCTGTGTCATGCTGCAGAAATCCGGTTACCATTGCAATTCCAAATTATGGATCCGACAGATATCATTTGCACGCGGCAGTGTCTGTAAATGTTCTAGGTGTGTCGGGGCTGTAGGACGGTGACCAGAATGTGTATGTTGGCAGATGCTACTTTTAAGTATTTTACTGTAGTGAAGCCAAGGCTGAAATTCAGCCTTTTTTTAAAAAAAAAGATGCCTATATGATTCTATATCATTTTAGAATATATAAACAAGCTTTAAATTGTTTTCCCTGGGCACTGACAGGATTAGAACAGCAGTTTCAGAGGTGAAAGGCCTGTAATTAATACAGCATGCCAATCAAATCCCATCAGTGAAACACATTTCATTAATATTTGTTTTCTTACTGTTAAGCCACGTTATAAACATTTTAGCAGTTCACATCTGTCTCTCATAGAACAATTGTAATTGAAATTAAAATGCTATTTTTTCCAAGGTAATTATATTTTAGAAGCATACATTCTTGCTGGTGAACATAAGGTATTTTCAGCTCTGTATCTCGGAGGACTGAAAACTCTGTTTAGCCACCAATAACAACTGTTTTGTGTGTCTTTCACCTGCCAAAAAGAAACAAAATGTTACCCTGAAAACTGCTCTTCATCTTTACCATGTTTTGCCCTTCATACATCCTGCTGTCTGCCTCCTCCCAGCCTTTTCAGCATTTAAATTCTGGCAGTTTCAGCCCATCTTTGTCCTGCCTTCCTCTCTGCCTCTTTGCCCGGAGCCCAGTCCTCCAGAGGCAGGCAGGGACATCATTCCTCCCCGGAGCAACGTGCTCCCGGGGTCATTGTATCTGTCCCCAGGTGATGGATCCAGAGATATCTGAAAACAACAGCAGTTGCTTCAGTGAGCAGTGGCTGCTCTGTCAGCAGAGGTGCTTTAGGACTCCACAACAAAATGTTATCACTGTGCAACAATTCTCCATCTTCTTTGGCAAATTGAGCTTGAAAATTCGAAGCTCCCTTTTCTCATTTTAACAGCAGTATTTTGATATCTTATCAATAGCTTACAGTGATGTATTTTATTAATATCTTATTTTAATATCATATTTTACTAATTAACCACACTTTTTGATTGCAAATCTTTGATTGCAACCCCTTTGTCCCACACAAGGGCAGTGAAACGAATCCTTAGCATAAAAGGTGCCAGAAACGAAATTTTAAAAACACTGCAGTCCAGTGTATGATGATAGCTTGATATCAGCTAATTGAGGTGTCGTGCTTTCCTTGTGTTCTGCTGTGAAATTCCTCCATGTGACAAAGGGAATCTAAACGTGTATGACCCCTAATCCTATCGCTTCACCAACTTTCACAGCCGAGGAAAACAGGACGTGAGAGCCCCTTTAACGTGCTGTATTGGCCTCCTGAGTAATCTTATAACCTGTCCTATAAAAAAAAAAAAAAAACCAAACCGGTATAACAACACATCAACATACTCGGTCTTCCCCGGCTTTTACGAGCAGTGGGTTTATTCCTCGACACTAGTAAAAAATTAAGACACAGGAGCTCGTGAGCAGTCGGTATTTAAGAATCTCACCCTAGCTGTCTGTCCCAGCAGATCCTGGCCCTGCAGCCGGTGAGGGGCTGAGCCCGGGGTTGCCGCGGGGTCCCGCACCGACGGCGCGGCCGTCGGTGCGGGACCCAGCGGCGGGCTGCCCTGCCTGCAGCACGTTTCCTTCTTTCCTTCTTGATTTTTTTTCTCTTCTTTTCGAGCCTGCCGAGTTCAGGGAAGCCCCGAGACGAGCTGAAACCCGGAGCGGTGCTGGGGGTGGGGGAGGGAGGGAGCTGATTGGGGTTTTTGAAGGTACAAGGGCTCGCAGTGTCTACTCTGGTGTAATACCCGGTTACTCTGGTCGTACTGTTGCAGCTAAAATGAGAAATGTAAACGCATTTATCGATTAGTTTCCATGAGGGCTCTCTGGGGTTGTGCGGGGGTTTGGTTTGGTTTTAGATCGGGCATAAACAATGCTGCGGGTTGAACAGGAGTTTGCGTCTCGCTCTGGGTGGACAAGGGACTGAACAAATCAGAATTTATGCTCTGAAACTCGCTGCTTGGAAAGTATAAAACCATCATCTTGCGCGGGAGGCGATGGCATGCTACCCCCCAGCTTTCAGGTGCCCGAGGCTGCAACCGAATGCATTCACGTCTGCAGGGATCCCATTGAAAATCCCACTTTGAAGTTCTCCATCCACTGTGTGTTTTCTGCTTTATGGTCCCTTTCACCCTGGTTGAAAGGATGCACCAAATCTGTGTTAAATGTGACTGTTTCGGTACACACGTTTATGGGGTAACATGACTGTTCTGGGCGAACACGTTTCCCCGTGTGTTATGCAAACATTGAACTTCAGAAATACCCGGGGAATCTCCACGGGAAGAGCAGAACCGAGGCTTGGGCTGGAAGCGGGCGAACCGGTCCCATCGCCTCCCGCCTGTCCTCCCCCGTTCTCCTCGTCCGGAGCTGCGGGACCCGGAGAGGTGCCGGAGGGACGAAACCTGGCACCGCAAATCCAGCTAAAATGGTGCGGATCCCTCATCCTGACCGAAAATAAAAATGCTAAAATAATTAGAGGAGCAAATCTGTAGTGCGGGGAGGAGTGTCAAACGGGCTCATCTGTCATTGTCTAAATGAGGCTGAGGGTGAAAGTGTTTATTGTTCTTGATAACCTTTGAGCCCCGGGATCAGAGGATTTCTTTTAGGAAAACACCTTTAGAAGGATTTTCTCCTCAATCCGATGCCACAGCTGAGTTTAGATAAACTTACATTCCGAGATAACTAAAAATAGTAAGCTTTGTGCTTTTTTTATAATGGGAGAAAAAATAACCGTATTGCCCCGTGCCTGCCGGTCTCCCAGGACCGCGGGATGCCGAGGGCAGCGTGGCAGGGGCAAAGGCAGAGCCGGTCCCGGGCGGCCGGAGCCCCCGAGACCCCCACGGGCTGCCCTGGGTCGGGTCTGGCAGCACCCAGCGTGTCCGACAAAACCGAGACATGCGAGAGAGGAGAGGGGACAGGGAAATGCTGCCAGAAGAGCCCGCGGCTTCGTGTGCATCTTCAGAGCCATCGGTGGCACCAGGTGAGAACGTGTCACGCGGGGAAGTTACATCAGCAGCACCCGCGTGACGAACTGCCACGCGCGTGTCGCAGCCGGGCAGCAGGAGCCCGTGAGCGGGATGGATCCGAGGCGGGAGCGGGGGGAGCTGCTCCCCAGGGCCGGGGGCTCCCGGCGGAGCGGGGTCATCGGGACCCCGACCCGGGCTCTGCCGCTCTCGGTTGCTCTCAGGGTTTGCTCCCCGTTATTCCGCGTTCTGTGCGGCACGCTGCAGCGTTTGGCTTGTCTCTGTTTGTACCGCGTGTGCTCGGAGTTCCGAAGCAGATATTTCCACCCCTGCATTCCTCAATGACAGTGCAATGATCACTAATACAAACCAGAGAGGGGCTCTCCGCTCCGCTCTTCCAGGGGTGCTCAGGCCGGCGGGGTTCACAGCACTATTTGCACGGCTTCTGATATTTCCCGGTTTTACGTGACCGTTTTCTATGTACAAAGGCGGTTGAGGAGAGCCCCAGCAGACGAGTCCAATCAGAAATGTAACACGATTACCCCCGGCTGCGCTTTCTGCTCACTGTGAGTGTCTTTACGTAGAAAGCGGCACGTCCTGCAGGCAAAGCCCTCTCCTCTGCCTTTCCAAACTCTTTGTTTTTTTCATTTCTCCCTCCATTTCTTCCCTACCGGCGGCGCGCTGGGCCCGGGGCTGCGGGACTGCCCTCCGCGGGGAGGGGGCTCTGCGCCTCCGGCCAGGACGGGGAACCCGGGGCAGCGCCAGTCCGCGGGATCCCGGCCCGGGGGGTCTCCCAGCCGCAATCCTCCGGGGGCAGGACCGCGGCACGACCTGGCCCACGCACCCACGCGGGCCCCATGCGGGGCTGTGGGCGATCGGGGACTGTCCGGGAGCAGGAAGCATCCCGGCCAGGGGGTCGGGCCGGCGCGGAGCAGGCTCGGCTGCGGGACGCGCGGAGCCGCGGGCGGCCGGTGGAGCCGGTTCCGACGGAGCCGGTTCCGACGGGCCCCGGGCGCTGAGGCGGAGGAAGGGGAGCGGCGCGGAACGGCCGCGGCCCCAGCTCCCGTGGGCTCGGCGGGGGAAACTGTAAGTCGTAGCCGAGAGGCTGCCCAGCCCCAGGAGGAAACGATTTCTCGTTATTGAAATGTTGTTTGTTTTTCTTTTTTCCCTGAAAATCGAGGGGGTTTGACATTCTTCGATTAATTGTATAGAAATGACCCCGCAGCGCGTCGGCAAAGCAGAGCAGCGGCAGCTCCCTCCCCTCTGAGGAGCGGGCCCCTTCGACGGGAACTCGCCCGGCAACCGGCTCCGCCGCCCCCGCCCGCCACACAGGCGCTCCCGCGGCCCGACGAGCCCTCGCACGGCTCCGCACCGTGGTCAGCGCTGCCCGGTGCCCCCGCCCGGGCCGCCCCACGCACCTGCCGAATCGCGGGAGAAAAAGCGGAAGGTTCGGGTTCGCCTCGTCCCTTCCCGTGGCTCCGCCGCACCGCCCCGTTCGCGCCCGTGCGGGAGAGGCGGCTCCGCGGGGGCGGCCTCGGGGCATGCAGCGCCCGCAGCGCGGCACGGCTAGCGGGGGCTACCGGGGACTACCGGGGCTCCCAGCGTCCGCCCGCGGCCCCGGGGCACCTGCCGCGTTCCGGTGCGGGGGAGGCCACCGACCCGGGCACAGCCTCCACCGCACCGGCCCTGCTCGATCCCGGGACCGGCGGGGTGGGGGGGCCCCGGCAGCACCCCTGGGGCAGCGGCGGGGGCCCTGGGGGAGCGGGCGGGAGCGGCCCCGCAGATGAAAGGCTGCGCTCACAGGCGTGCCCCGCGCGGCCGACCCCCCCGCGGGTGCACATGTCAGAGTTCACAGACCTGGCTGCTGCCTTTACAACACTGAGCTGTAAAAGAACGGATATTAAACCCGTATAATGGATCCAACTCCAAGGAGAGGTTAAATTTCCCAGTGAAACGAAGGTATTTGCCCTGAACTGGGAAGAGACCCCCCCCCCCATCCCTCCGGGCTGGGAAACCCGCGGAGCCGTCAGAGCCTGGCGGTAAACTCTGCCCCCAGCCCTGCACCTGGCACCGGCCACCTCGGGGACACATGTGCGCGCCACGCCGCTGCCAGCCGGGCCTCGGCCAGCCCCGCCCGCCCCGTCGGGTCCCTGCCCGATCCCGGGGGGGCGAGCCGGGCTGGGGAGAGCCGAGCCGGGACCGGGAGCGCTTCGGTTCGGTCCGTACCATACTCAGAGCAGGGAGACCGCGCTGCGACCAGGCCTCGGTGTCCGCAACGGCTGCCCCCGGGCCGGGCCGTTCAGAGCCGGGGGTCAGGCCAGGGGCAGCCGCGCCCGCTCTTGGCCGGGGCTGCGCCGGTGACACGGGTCGTGCCCGGGGGAGCGGAGCAGGGCCTGGGCTGAGCTGGGCAGCTGCAGCCGGTGCGACCCCCGCGCAGCCCCTCAGCGGTCGCGGCCCGTGCGCGTTGTCCGCGGCGCCGGGCGGGCCGGTGCCTCGGCGGGCAGGGGTACAGCGCGGGACCGCGCCCGTCGCCGCAGGAGGCACCGGGCGGCGGAGCGGCAGCGCCCTGGGGCAACGCGGCCCCGACGGGGCCCTGGTGCCGGGGCCCGTCCCGCGGTTCCCTCGGGCGGGGAGGGGTCCGAGGACGCCGGGGTCCGGGGCCTGCAGCCCCCGGTGCCGCACGGGGAGTCGCTCCGCCGGCGGAGGGGACGCGGAGCCCAAGCCTGTCTGCCGCGCTGCCCTCAAAAATCCACTTAAGAAAGATGAAGGCGCATGCAAATGTGTGGCGCCTCCTTGCTTGTGCCTTTAATCATGGTAAATTGACTCGAGTTCCTCCGGGCCCCCCGAAAATGCACCCAGCGCGCCCCGCACCGCGGCGGAGCTGGAATCCCGGCGCGCACCCGCCGCACCCGCCGCCGCCCCGGGGCTTTCTGGCGGCTCCGCGGCTCCGGCGCCCTGTGATCCCGCTTTCTCAGCAATTTTCCTCCCCAAAAGCTGCCGTGAAGGGAGCAACGCGCAGAGATAGCATCAGGCTGCCTATATCAAAGAGACCCTGCTTAATTAAAATACCGGCTCGGTGTTCGCCGCCTTCCACGCGGCGCGGCCTCCGACCGCGGTCTGCCGGCCAGCTCCCCCCGGCACGGCGCGGGGGTTCCCGGCTCCCCGGGTGGGCGTCGGGCCGGCACCGAGTGCGGCGGGCCCGGGGCGCAGATCCACGGGCTCCAGCCCACGCACCCACGGCCGGTACTGGCCCCGGGCACTGGTCCGGCATCGGCGCGGCCCGGTCACCGACTCCGTGGGGCTGCTGGCGGTCGGGGACCCTCCCGGGGCCGGTCCGGCGGGTCTCGGGGGAAGCGTCGGGGCGTGGGGAGGTTCCGCGTGGTTCCCGGGAAGCGTTCGTTTGCGCTCCCGAGCAACAGCCGATAATTTATTGTTATTGTTATTGGTAACTACACTTTGCAGCTCTCTCACATTCATCCTTCCGAGGGAGGGAGAGCGGTTGAATCCATCACCGCCGATCGCGCCCGGCGCCGGCTCCTCCCGGGCAGGGGCCGCTCCGCCGGGGCTAGCAGGACCGGGGGTGTCACTGCCCCGCACCACGGCCCGATCCGGCCCGGCGGGCACCGAGGGGGCGGCCCGGGGCAGGCGGCCGTTGGTGGGGCGGCACCGCGGGGTGG
>VZTO01022210.1:27459-100926 GCA_013400615.1 Syrrhaptes paradoxus
GCAGGGACCGGCGCCGGCCGTGCCTCCGCGGAGCCCGGCGCTGGCCCCGTCCCCCCGGCCCGGGGCTGCCCGCGCTTTATTCCGTGTAGGCTTTATCCCCAAATGTCAGGCTTTGTCGGGAGGCGGCCCCCCGCCGCGCCGCGTCCCTGCGCGGAGACAGAGCCCCTGCCCCGCGCCGGGGCTGTCCTCCCCTGCAGAAGCCCACTTCATGCTTGTCACCGAAATTGAGGATCCTTTTTGTGCCGGGAGGGGGCCGAACATGGGCACTTCAATCACTAGGACATAATATGGCTCTGCTAGAAGTCTGGCAACAAACAAAGAACAACAACTATTGGTTTGCATCAACTTTTGTCAGGCATTCAGCAGGCTTCCAGAAAGGCCTGAAGTGGCTTAGTGGCAACAATGTGCATTTCATAGCTACAGCATGAAAATCCATCTCCATGGAAACTGGTAGTAAATGCTAACATGACATGCTGAGTATAAATATTGTTAGGGTTATAACTCTTGTATAAATGGCCCAGATAAATGTCCCCCTGTTTAGGAGTTACAACAAAACGTGTTATTTCATAGTGCAGCCCTCACCAGCACACTACCAGAGAGTCTGCCACGGGCCTGGGTGCTTCACATGAAAATAACCCGGAGCTTGCTTCCGCTGGGCCGCGGCAATCCTGCCCTCGCGGGGGCCGAGGCTGCAGCATTTTCTTTATTTTCTCATACCCCAGCATAGGGAGCACATCCATGGACTTTGTCTTTTGCTTCTGCACAAAATAAAACACCCTGTGGTAGCTGTAGATCAATGAAACTTCTGCCTCTGTAGGTAGTACTACCTTAGATATTTTTGTTAATTAGCAAATAATTTAGAATAGTCCTTAGGCTTCCTAAAAAAGCTTTTTTTGTCAATGTAAATATTTACATTAATTACAAGCAGATATACCATCTAAGTCCCATCTCTCTGGTTTCTATAAAATAGAGGATAACTCTTTGCAACTTAAAAAGCAAGATCATAGACTATTGCTGCGTAAAAACAGAAATACTTTTCTGACTGAAAATAGAAATGTCACCGCTTCAGAACTTTCCGTATTATCAAAGGTGTCCAATTGTATAGGGGGGAAATGGGGTAACCAGGCTGACGAGCAATAAAAAGATATCAACATGTTAGCCTTTGTTGAATCCCAGCACCTAGTGTGACATTACATGGTGACCTGCTGTGTGTGCCCCTAAGGACTGACAGCAGCAGCAGCTCATGGAAAGGGGAGGGGAGACACGGTAAATCAAAATTTGTTTTCTCTGAAATTTTATTAGCCCCAAAGAGCAAACATGTGAAACTCCGCTGACATTGTTTGTGTGCTTTCCCTGCCTGCTGCCTTTTAGACTCGGAGAAATATTCTTTTATGATAGCTAAAGTATAAAAATAGCTGTTCATACGTGCCAGCAGTTCTCATGGGCTGTGCGATGCAGATGATCAGTTTTATCAGGAAGAGTGTGGAGGGAGGAGGGAAGCCGTGAGCAAGTTGTGCGAGTCCCCTCCAGCGAGCTGGTACAGCCATCATCCTGCGCTGCAGCGTGCCAGGCTGTGAAATAAATGCCTGTGTGCTGAGGAGCCGCGCTTGGAGCAGGGAGATGGAACGGTGTCCGTGCAGACCAAGACCAGTATCAGTAAAATCAGATGCTTTTTGTTCTCCTGAGTGCTATTTACAGATCTCTGAGGGGGGAAAAAAAAAAAAAGAGAGAGAGAGAATAGAGATTACTTAAATATCTTAGTTACTGAAATTTGCTTTAAATAGATTTTTCTGTACGTAGTAATGTAATTTAAAGGTCAGATTTCTCCAGAACTCCCAGGACTATAATCAAGTGCTGTGTGTGTATCTTTGGAAAACTGGTGTCTCGTCTTTCTAATGAAAGCAAGCTTCTGATGGGTCAGATATCAGACCTTAAACCTTTCACTGGGTCAGGAATGATTGCTGCCCATCCTTGGATGAGGGCATTTCGCATTAGGGGGAAGGGTGAAAGCATTTTTCTATTTTTTTTTTAATAAAAATATTGACTGTTTGAAGCTACCCCAATGCTTGGAATGTTAGAATAAATCCTGGGGGAGATGGATTAGTGGCCCAAGCACAGTTTGAAGTAGTCAGAGGTGCCTGATAAGTGTAATTTATCATGAAAATATCATCAGAGCATCAGTGGGACCAGCACCTAAGCTATGCATGTATTTTAGGCTCTTTTATACAAGCAATTCAACTTTTTTTTTTTTTGCATGAGTGCATGCTGATCTTTTGATTTAATGCAAAATACTTATTTTGCTAAAATTTAAGATTTTGAAGGTCACAGGTACATTTGATTGAAAGGTTTTTAAGGGGGGGAAAAAAGAGTAGTACAGTGGCACCAGGGAGGCTGACTATCCCCAGCCCAAGACAAACAGAATCTCTTTGATTTTAATGAGAGCTTTGCCAAATTGCAGGATTGTTGCACATTTGGAATCTTACACTTAGTCCTTTTTTCTTTTAAATAAGTTTTCTTTCTGACAAAGTGAAACCTTCATAATGAATGTTTATCAAAAATAGGAGGTTTGCGGTGGTTCTGTTCTGGTTCTTTGCCTAAATTAATTTATTTGTTGTACCACTCACAACAGTGCTTGCTGCTATATAACATTAATAATTATAAATATTAAATTTCTTTCCCATTTATGTATTTTCATTTTTTTTTGTGATTATGCTTTCTTTTTATCTGACTACTCAGTGTTACCTAACTATTTGCTCTAGTTATCACTGATTTTAAAAAAAAATGTTATTTTTGAGGTTACATATTTCATATGTAAGAAATACATATAATTTCTAGAAAGATCCATATTCCTATTCTGGTTTTGAAAAGAAAGACTCTAAAAGAGGTTATTTATTCAAGGGATAGGGTAGCAAACAATCACAGTTGCTATTTCATAATTTTTCCTTAATGTATTCTGAGTTTTGCTTAGGATGGGAAAGAGAAATATTTAGATTTTTGTTAGATTCTTCAAGATGTTTCAGGCATTGTTTTAGCATCGTTACTGGATGCTATTGAAAAAGACTTACCCTGTATTTCTGGTATGTCTTTCTGCTGTTCTTCATCTTTGAGTCCTTTCTTGTCAGGGACTGGGCTCATTTTTAATGTACAACCATCTCGGAGCAGCGTGTACCTCGCAGGAAGGAGGGAGAACGCTGCGGAGCCTGGTTGCTGCGGGGAGACGTTACCCCCTCCGGTTCTGGAAATTCTTTCACGAGTATAATGCTGGGGCTGATGTTTCCCAGTTCAGTTGTGTTTTACATTCTAAATAAGGCAAAAGCGTCCTGTTAGTAAGTGTCTCTTGTTTTTGTGACTGTAGTTTTTCTCCCGGAGCGAGCGTGCGGCGGTCGTGCGGGGCTGTGGAATGTGGGCAGGAGCCGCGGTGCGAGAGGTGCCTCCAGCTCCCGGCCTCTGCTGCACGCGGAGCGGGGACGAGCTGCTTGCTAACAGCGAGATTTTGCTTGTTTCCAGTTGTACTTTTTTTTTTTTTTTTTTTAACTGAGGAGCACCAGGCGTGTCGTTATGCTCATCAGTGCAGCCGTTCATCATCTGAACTCGGCAGAGTTGTGCAGAGCAGCGGTGTCCCCCTCCGCCGCTGGCACCGGCCCTCGTGCGTGTGGGAAAGAGCAGAACTGAGACTGGGGGACGAGGAGTAGCCTAAGCTCATACCCAGGACATGGAGTAATGATTAAAGTTATGTCATCCGCTAAAAATGCTTTTAGGAGTTGCTGAAATACTCTGGCATTTTTGCTGCAAACCCAACCGGCCCCGCACCATCGGCCACATCCCCCGACCGAAAGCTCTGTGCGCCCAGGCGCTCGTGGCACCTCGCAACAATCCCAACCGTGGCTGTTCCTGCTGCTGCTGACGTCAGCAGGGTGGGTGCCGTGGGGCAGAGCCCCCGCGGGTCCCCCCGTGTCGGGGGATTCATCTCGGCGGCGTGGGGAGGACGCGGGCAGGACGCGGTGGGACGGCACCGGCCCAGGGCTGGCGGGGGGCTCGGCTGCGTAAACACTAGCGGGGATCTGGAAGGAGGTGTGTTTGGGGAATTTGGGGAGACATTTTGGTTTTCTGCTACAGTCATGGTAACCTCATTGGACAAAATAATTGCAATGGTAATACGTAATTTGCAGTGATCCGTGGTGGGGAGGGTCTTTCTGCAGTGTAGGCAATGTGCAATTAGGTTAATCAGAGGATAATTTATAATGCTTAACTACCGACCTGAGAAAAATAACCAGTAAATGTGAAATACACTGCAAAAATTTACTCACTGAAATATGTAGCAAAGCGGGACATCTTGTATTCTGTTCAGAAATCACATCTATTATTCCTTGGCTTAAACTTTTGAACTAGTTCAAAGGCAGACATCACACCTTTGCAACTATCAGTGATGTATCGTGATAAAACAGCTGAGTCTCTTCTTAGGTTAATGATGTAGTTCATGTGTTTCAATTGTAAATACATCCCCCTCCTGCTTTTGGAGCAGCCTCGGAAGGACGGTCGAGCTCGCGGTGCTCCCTGCTCTGGGGACGGGAACGGTGGGCGCCCTGGAACTGGGGAGCGGAGGCTGCTCGCTTCAGTCGGTTGGGAAGAAATGTTCAGGAGAAGGAGACTGCTTTTCATGATGCAGCTGTGATTTTTATTTTTCATTGCAGACAAAATTCAGATTTGTAGTAAATCTGCTGCTTCTTGTTGTAACAGGGATTGATTTCACGTTGTTTAGTATCTCCTCCTGGAACGAGCAGCGCAGCCGATCCAGTAAATTCCTAGAGGAGAGCTCGGTGCAGCGCCGGGCGACCGGGGCCCCCCCGGGGTGTCAGAGCCCCCGCGCCAGGCACGGGGGGGCTTTGGGGGCACAGACACACACATGTGCACCCCCCGGCCCTGACACACACACAGAGCGGCCCACGGATGTCTACTGACCTGCTCGGTGGGGTGATCCGGGGGGAAGAGGGGAACTGGTAAAACATTTCACCTTCCCCGTGGTGGCTTGGCTACGCGCAGGCGGGGGCACTTTCTGCCTGTTTGGTTTGCACAATGCTCCTTGTGCTGCTCTGCTCTCCTGGCAGTTTTGGAGGAACGTGGTGTGTAAATGTAACTCATATTTCGTGATAAGATTAGAAAGAGATTTTCTGCTGCTTGGGCCATGTCAGGAGTTGCATCAAATGCAGATGCTCAGAAAGGCTGCGAGGGTTAAACCCCAGCGAGGTGGAAGCGGGACCGTCACCGTGTCCCCTCTGAAGGGTGGACTAGGTCAAACCACGTACTTGCAGAAGAGAGCAGGGATAAGCACTTCTTTTTGCCTACATTTTTTTGCTTGCACGATATGTCATGTTATTGCTTATCTGAGGTAAGAAAGCAAGCAAATAAATAAATAAAACCGTGGAGTGATTGTACAGTAATCTCCAGCAAAGGTAAACAACCCGGTATTGCTTTTGGATGGTAGAAAGGGGTTTTTGGCGTGATTTGGGGATGATTGCATTACTTACGAGGCAAAGATTGACTCATAATTAAATGACAGTTTCTGCTTCGTTACAAAATATAAAAATTCCATATTTCTTCTGAAACAAAGAATAAGGTTAGTTGTAAGTAACAACGTGATGTGAACCTTGACAGTGAGTCTGAGCAGCCAAATAATGAAATTAGAGGAGTTACTTTGGAGTCAGATGGGTGCAGCTAGGAACAGACATTTCCTTTCTTTAAGTGAATTGGAAAAAATGTATCAAGCGGGCAGGGAATGATTATCGGATATACACCTTGCGGACAGTGTGACTGTGGTGTGCTGTATCTGAAGCTATGAATTAAAACTGATTTTTGTTTGATTAAAAAGTATTAGTTTTTTTTAAAAAAAGCGAAGGTGTTTTCTGAATTAAGTTGGGGTTTTGGTTTTTTTTTTTTTTTACAATGTAATGAGGAGATCAGATTATTTTGCAGCAGTGGGAGTTTTAACAGCACTGGTAACATGTAGGGAAGGAGACACCACTTTTCTCCATTAGTAACTAAGTAAAAAATAAAAGTGAACAACTTCATATGTAATTTAAAATAAACATTGACAGTAAAGCTAGACTTCAGAGTTTGAGAATAGAGACCATAAGAGAGAAAAAAATGACGATAGTTGTGAGGTAAAATGAGATGACTTTTGGTTTTCAGTGTAATGCTCTGTGCTGTTTATAACAGGCATGCTAATGTAGATCTAAATCTTGCATGCCTTATTCAGGCAAATTATTCACTGCTTCTAGATGTCTCTTTAAATTCAAGATAAAATTGAGACAGATCTTTGACTTTTTTTTTTTTTTTAATGCTAACCTTACATTTACTTTCAGTTCCTGGACTCACTTTGGCTGGTATTCCGCAAATGAAATCTTGTCTTACTTTTGCTTTACTCGTTGGTATGTCTGGGGTTGCTTTGAAGGTATCCTGACAAACAGACACAGTCGCCGAGGCCAGAGCCAGCCCCTGGCATCGGTGGGTGCTCTGGAGAGAGGGGGCGAGTTCCTGCTGTGAGAGGGACGTGAGCAGGGGACGGGGACGGCTGTTCCCTGGCCTGAACCGCCTGCTCTGGGAACAGCCATTTCACAGGCTCTGGTTGTTCCCAGCCACGTTACTGATAACAAACATTTTCTGCTTTTGTGTGACCGCGGCAGGCGCAGGATGCGTGTGTTGCCGTTGCTCTTTGCTGGATGCTAAGGACACCTTGTAGGTAGGAAGCACGGTGTGTGGCGTATTGTGCAATTCTAACGCAGGCTGTGCAGAAGCAAAACCCTTCGAAGGCAGTATCTGGTGTGCAGCGTTAGGTGTGCGCTCTCTCGAGAAGGCAGAGCGTTCGGGTCGGTGTGACCGGAGGGACCCAGGCCGGCGGTGGCAGCCTGGCAGCTGCACCCACCTGCCTTCTCGTCGCGGTGCTCGCACACGACGGGGGGATTTTACTCACCTTTCAAAAACTATTTGCCCGTGGGCAACCGAACAAGTACACATTTGCAAGATTGTGTTGCAGTAGAGGAATCATTAATATGATTAATTTCAGTTTGTCATTTTGTTGGTTTTGAAATTTCACAGTGATCTTCACGCATACAGCAGAACTGCTTTGACACAAATGTATTAAATGTCCCTAACATCAACATGGAGAAGGAATAACGTATTTCTTGGGAAGTTTATAAGGGTTTACACTCTGATGCTCCTGGAACAATCCAGTACATTTACAGAGAACACTTGTTGTGGAGGTTATTTGCTTTACTTCTAAAACATAATATTTTTTTAATATGCACAAAATCTTCCTTTGCAAATGTTGACGTGAACTTGTGAACATGCAATTCCTGTTGACTTCAATGAGAGCCATCCTCGCTCATCAAAGGGTAGAATTTGGCTCTTGATTTTACTGCAATCAGTGTATTATTTATAATGTACAAGAGTGCACGTGCACTCTCCCAGTAAGAGCTAGTGGAATTTATTTGCACATGCTGAGGACCAAATCCTCCTGGTAGCTGTTAGGAAATTCTTTCTTGTGTTTGTTCCTTCATGTAACCTGAATCACCATTCACTCATGATAAAAACAACAAAAAAACAAACCCAAAAAATAATAGTCTGCATCAATAATATTTTTTTTGGAGTTGTTACTTTTATTGTAGGTTGTAATTGTGATGGGAAGTGAGCAAATCTGAATTTGCAGAAGAAATCATCAGTATTGTTTAAGGCATTTCTAATTTCAGCCAGTGGTTCCTCGTCGTTCTCTCAGACCGATAGAAGTGGTTTCCTTGCAGTGGTTTCTCCTGACAGAGTGAGCACCGGTGTGTTCCCGTGTGTCAGTGTGAAAGCACGTTTGTTATCGCGTGTGGCTGCGGATGGTGTGCGTGGGGACAATGTGCGGTCCCCAGAGCGGGGGCCCGGCACTGGGGTCACCGGGAGCTCTGCGGGACCCGGCCCTTGGGCTGCAGCACGATACCTGACAAAGCTCGTTAGTGAGAAAGGCTGCAGCTCTCATTAACATCCACTCCGCAGGTCGGTGGTTCCCAGCCTGTGGGATCCCATCCTGCCACAGCCCCAGCTCGCCTCCAGCCAGCGTTTGTGACCGATGGAGCTGCTCCCGCGGCTCCCCATGGCAGCGGCTTCTCTGGTTTCTCATTTTCTCTCTTACGTCACAACTTTAATCCAGTTTTACGGGGGGGGGAGACGCGGGTGCGCTTGCTGAGGTTTCTTTTGATAATGCATCTGAAATGAGGCAGGTATTTAATTCTGCGCCGTACAAAGAGGTTTATTAGCAAATCACAGCAAAGCCCTGTAGGAGATCGTGAAACCGAGACAAAAACTGCAAACCAAGCACTGCACTGACCTCAGCAGAGGCGAGCGACCGCGGCTGGGGCGAGCGTTGGTGCAGTGATGTCCGGCTGTAGGTGACACTCCGGTGGCCCCACCGCTGTTCATATATATCCATACATTCCGGATCTCCTGCAGGCGTGTCTGTGCAGCGGGTGAGCCGTGCAAACCAGCTCCAGCGCAGCAGCTCCGCAGTTGTGTATCGGGGTGGTCTGTGCCCTCTGGCCAGCGCACCCAGCTCGTGGGCCTCCTCCAGAGTTTTCCAGGTGCCAGGAGCCCCGGGAGCGGTACTGGTGCTGCAGGGAGCTGCGGGAAGGGGTGGGCAGGGGGCAGCTGCTGACCCCACTCCTGACCCTGGCTGCACCCCTGCCCACCTTGGGTGCTTCTCCCACAGCTGGGGTCTGGGTACCAGCTCCGACGTCCCTCCCAGTCAGACGGTGTGTTGAGGATGCTGGAGCTGCGCGGGTGCTGCTCGTGAGCTCACGCGGGTCAAAACCCCGGCTGGGCGGGGGTTGAGCTGGGGTTCCTGAGTGTGGGAGGGGGTCAGGGGGGTTCCCTGTTTGGTGGCTCTGCCTGGGGAAGAGGGGGAAGGATATGACCATTGAGCAAGAGCTGCCTTTCGGCAGAGGTCAACGCGAAGCCAGCCTGCCCTCAGCCCCAGTGAACCAGTTTTGCATCTTGCGTGCAGCTCTCCTGAAATCTGCAGAGAAAACGTTTTTCTGTAGTGATTCTAGATACTAATTTTATTACACGTCAGTCTGGTTTTTATTACGTGCAATCACACAGGCTCAGCATTTCTACTTTGTGGCAGTGACAGGGGCGATGAAGATGCTCAGAGATGTTCAGGGGACCGAAGCTGTACAGTGAAAGCCCCCCAGGTTATCCTGCCGGTAGAATTTGTGTTTGCACCTGGGAAGGGAGAAGCACAGAGGCTGCAGGGGTGCTGCCAGCCCTGCGAGCGAGGGTGCGGACCCTGCTGTGGCGGGCAGCAGGGAACCCGGGACCCCCTCCTGCTGCCGGGGTCAGTGGTGGCTGCGGTCAGATGTCCCCAGACCATGCTGCTGTGGGAGGAGTGGTGACCCCACGTGCAGTTGGAGGTGTGCAGCCGGCAGGCGTGGGTGCCGGTGCCCTGTCCCGCTGGTGCTGAGGGCTGACTGCGCAGCCGTGCTGCAGCACCGGTGCTTCTGTCTGCCCGGGGCTGGGGGAGGCAGCACCAGCAGCCCTCACCACCTGCATTTTCATAGCCTGGTTCTCCCCGAGGTCCAGGGAGTAAGAGCTCCGTGTTCTGGGCATCTCTTGCCCTGGGGGCGATGCTGCTCTTCTAAGGATTCCCCTTCTTGTCAGCCAACATGCCGGAGCTTTGCAATATCTGGGTACTTTCTCACTTTTATTTATTTACACATACGTATGAGAAATTATTTACTTCATTACTTCATATACCAACATTTTCCCAAGCTGCAAGGAAGCTGTCCGCACATTCTCCCTTTGCAAGCCATGGAGGGGTGACAGGAACAGTGCTGTGGCCGTGTGCTGTTTGTTCTTGCTGTGACATTTCCACAAGCGCCGGTGCTGGCCGCAGATATTACAGCGTCTGCGTGTGCCCCACGGCTTGTGCGTGTGCAAAGAGACGAGCAACGCTCGGGCTTTGTCCAGGTGGGACACAGCGATGGGGAGTAGTAGCACAGAAAACAGGCTGGTGTTAAGAGCGATTTATGAAATGTTGCAGAAGTACAAACGGAGTAAAACTATTTGAGGGAATAAATGGCATGTGAAATGCTGCAGCGATACGATCTCTGCCTGGTATCGTTGGTTTGAACCTGCCAGGCTTGGTGGTTGGAGCTGCAACAAACAAGTGATTCAGCCGATGGGAGCAGATAGCGTTACAACCAGCAGCTGCTCTGTTACTGGAGGAACAGGAGGAATCCCACTGCTGGGGGCATCCCCCCGGGCAGCCCCTGGTTGCTCCTGGCTGTCACAGCCCTGGCAGGAGCTGCCGTGGGAGAACACTGCATGGAGGAGCCTGAGTTTACATTTCAGTGGCAGCTTTCCATCGTGTCCTGCACTGGGGGCTGCAGGGGCCCTTTGCAGAGTCCCTGGACTCCTGGGTGGGGGTCCCGAGCCGGAGGGTGCAGGCAGTGCTCGGGGGTGCGTCGCTCCTGCTCGCGCGGTCCTTGGAGCCGTGCTGCCTCGGCCTCGCTACCCATGCCTGGGCCAGTTCCCCGGCATGGTTTTGTGGGTGTGGAATAAATTAGCCTTGATGGCGCCTGCATTAATTTTATGTGGGAGAATCCCCAGAAATTCCAGGGCAATTACAGGGAGAGCAGCCTTGCCCAGCGCGGCGTCGTCCCCATCCAGCCGCTGATCCCCACGGAGGAGACGGGCGGCCGTGGTGGAGCAGCGCCGGCACTCCGGCAGTGCCCCCTCCCCACAGCATCCCTCGCGGCAGGGGTCAGGGCAGGGTGGTCCATGGTCCCGTGAGCCAGCGTGCCCCACTGCTGTCCAGGGCGATGGGACCAGGCGCCGGGCGGTAGCGGAGCTCGCTGTGCTGACCCATGTCTTACAGAAAGGTTGGAAAACAAGCCCAAGGCAAGCAGGCTGTCTTCCTTTCATACATGTCCTATGAATATTGGTTGTCGAGCATAATTGAAGCCTGTTCCATTTGTGGCTTTTTTCTTACTTAAAAATTCAGCTCATATTTTGGCAGGGTTTGTCTGAGCGCGTAGCGGATACATTCAATGACAAGAGCTATAACATTCAATTTGTTGGATGCCACAATTAAACCTCAGCTTTTTCGCCCAGCCATCCGAAAGCCAATTACGAGTTGTCACTCAGGCAAGAATACACACAAACAAGGGCAGTGCACAGCCCCGGATCCTAACAATGTGATTTTCATCGCCTTACCAGTCTTTGGGGAGTCTTCAGCTTCCATCTGGAAGTACCTTCAACCCTTTCCAGCTACGGATCCTGAAACAGCTAGAACGGAGAGAAAACCAAAATTACATGGAGTTTATTGCCATTTCAGAAGGAAAAAAGTGTTTGAAAAAGTTTATTCAGGAAGCCAGGGGAAGTTAAGTGGGAGACATTTGCCATTTCATCAGTCTGTTGGTGATAGCCATTCATGTCATAAATGGCTTGTGTCATTTGATGCCAAAAATAACACAATTTTCCTCCCCAAAGGCCTATAGGGTTTTTTTGCAATAAATGTTTATTTGTTAATAATATACTTTAAACAGCCCAGTCTTGACCTCAAGTCTCCAAAAGAATCCATCTTCTCTCTGAAAAATCCTACAAAGTTTGTGTAATTTTTTCTGGGAAGGTGTAATTGATGGCGCAGTGAAGGGTAGTGTGTTTGCTTTAACTACTGCAGCTGCGTGGATTAACTGTTTATAAGGGCCTACTGTGCTTTGAATGGCGACTTTCTTAGATTTCAAGCTTTAGTTGACAGCACTTCCTACTGGTTTCTTGGATCTGCTGAAGTCCGATCAGTAAAAACAAATTTCTGTGCTGAGCTCACCCATTGTTCTTTCCCCGTCGCTGCTGCGGGAGCCGTTAACCGTTCATTTGCAGGAGTTGGGGTGCGTTGATTAGCGACGTTTCAAACGGGGTGACCAGGACAACGACCTGCCAGAGCTGAGCGGGGGCTGAGCTTGTTCCTCGTGCGGATTTCAGAAAAAATGTGAGAGAAATGTGGGTGCGCAGCAAATAACCTGCGTGCCGATGTTTTGGGCAGGCTTTCCCGGTGCGGCAGTGGGCGTCCCTGGAGTGTAGCACAGAGCTGGCAGGTACGAAATAGTGTGATGAAATATCTGAAAATGTAGTAAAGGACTTTGCAAATATGCATAATATCGAAACTGTTGTTTTGAGAGAAAACAGTAAGTCAGGTAATTAATTTAGAATAAGTTGCACTGATTCGAAGTTGCCTTCCCAAACGCTGGAGTTCGATTTCCGCTGGGAAAGCGTTGGTGGAATGCCAGTGACAGCAGTGTGACAGCAGTGTGACAGCAGTGTGACAGCAGCCCGGCAGTGTCACAATTGTCTGTTCACTAAATCACCAACTGCCGCTGATTTCACCAATGTTAAATCATATTTTTGAGCAGCTTTTGTCCTGCCATCAACCCCTCTGATCCTTCTCTCCTATGGTTTGTCATCCAGACTTTCACTAGAAAATCAAAGTATTAAGACATTTGTCAGAATTTTTCTGTTAGTCCTTAAAGGAAAACATGGTTTTCTTGAAGAACTCTAG
Source organism: Syrrhaptes paradoxus (assembly GCA_013400615.1). NCBI lineage: Eukaryota > Metazoa > Chordata > Aves > Pterocliformes > Pteroclidae > Syrrhaptes > Syrrhaptes paradoxus. Next base: position 40,049 of record VZTO01022210.1, read on the forward strand.
AGGACTTATGTTAAGATCATCTGAGTTACGTGGGGGAATTACACATTTAATTTCTCAAAGCGTTTCAGCTTAAGGTGCTGGTTTGCTCTCAGCCAGACAGGCACTTGGATGAAATAAGGAACAGTATGTGTAAAATGAACGGAATTCATTTTTTTCTTTAAACATTTCACATTTGTGGAGCTAAATTGTTTGGATAATAGGCACGCTCAGGTACTTGGTGTGGAACTTATTTTAGTGGGACTCTATGGTAGGAGGATGCACTTGTCATTTGCTGAGGATATGTTTGTAGTTTATTAACTGTGACAGTAATAAGATGCTTTAAAAATACAGATTTTGAGAGCGTAGCTTCTAGCTTGGGCTCTGATCCTGCATGTTCATCGGGTGGTTAATTCTACTCAATCCCTTCAGTAGCTCCTCACAAGTTACCTGCACAACCAGGTGGAGAGCTGGGGGCCTCTGGGGTGACTCAGCTGCGAGGGGAATGCTCTGTGCTTCCCAGAGGCGTTTTCTGGGGCAGTCGGGGCCACAGTAACCTGAGCATCCCTCCCCTCCGGTCCTGCCGAGGCTTGGCTCGTCTCTGTCTCCATTTGGGGTTTCTCGGGACAAACTCCTTGACCTTCCATTTCACCTTTGTTGGATCAATCCTGTTAAAGCAAGATCACATCCAAGCTCTCTTTCCCAAAATATCTGGAAAACAGCTTTAAACCTTTGCACGGCTTCCTGCTATTCTGCTGCTCCTGGCGCTGCTGGGGAGTTCGAGCCGGGCCAACCCGTCCCGCTGCCGCCTGGCGCTGGCTGGCCCCAGCCCTGCTGCGGGAGAGCTGCCGGCGGTACGGCAGCGAGGGTACGGCAGCGAGGGTATGGCAGCGAGGGCACCGCGTCCCCTCTCTCCTGGCCTTGCCGCAAGCGCCGGGTGCAGCCGCACACACCGTGCAGCGCGGTCACCGACGTGCACACGCGAGGGAGCGCCGGTGCCGTACGGCCAGCGCGTGTAACACGGCAGCGGGGGGCACGACGGCCGCCCTTGGCTCCGAGTGAAGGCTGGGGACCGTGGCTGAGGACAGGAGCCCTGTGCTTGCCGAGGGGCTGTGCTCGGCGTGGCCGGGGCAGGTGCACGGGTGGGTGTTTGTGCCATGGCCACACGGGTGTCCCGGGACAGCAGCGCCGGAGCCGCCTCCTCCTCACCAGTCTTTGGGGTCTTCTGATGGGGCAGAGTGTCCTGTCCTTCCCTCCGCCCAGAAGAGAGCACTGTGCAGACCTCGCGCATCTCCTCCCAGGCCTTCCTCTCGGGCACAGGAGAGCTTCCGCGCTGCCGGTGCCGCTCCGGTCACCCTGGGCTGGGTGACAGGGGCTGGATCCTGTCCCCGGCGCTGCGGCGGGGTGCAGGGGCTGCAGGCGCTGGCACTCCCTGATTCACCCCGCCGGGCTCCGGTGAAGTTTCTCCCGATGCGTTCCTGGCAGCGCGCAGTGACTCACGCTGCCAGCATCAGCTGCCTCTTGTGAAACCGAAGAGGAACAACCTGGACTTGGCTGCAGCAGCCGCATTGCTGGGGCCAGTGTGGATCTGCTCCTGGAAGAGGATATTCAAACTCTCCCTTTGTTTGTTGCACAGAGACTGAGCTTTGCCATTTTTCAGTCTTTTTGTCAGCTTGCTTTGGTATTAAAGCAACTGACATAACATTTAACTTTATCCTTGTGCATGAGCACTCCTGCTAATGAATTCAGTAACTCCTTTGACCTTCTCTTTACAAGATCTCCACTGATGCTGTTCCTGCGCGGTCGCTGCCATCCTTCGGGATCCTTGGCCGTTCGGTTGTTGTGAGCATGACCACAGGGTAGATGGCTTGCATCCTGGTGCCGTTATATTCTTGTAATAGCTAACTTTAACAAAGTTTAATGGACAAATGAACAAGAGAAAGAGAAGAAAAGCAAAGGAGCAATTAAATGTAACTTTCCATCATGAAAAGGATTTCACTGGTTTATCTTCTAATAAGATTATGTCACCGACACAAGTACCTCGGAGCCCTTGATTGACAGCCTCCTGTACTTTTATCAGGCAGTGTGACACTAAACCTCGGGGCCTTTTGTCCGATAGAGTGAGCTCACGGAAACTTGCCGTCCTAATCCCCTTATTCATGTCAAGCACAGAAAAGAAGTCCTGCTCAGATGGCACCTTACAACAGTGTCACCTCCACCCCCTCGTTGCTGGACGGACGTGGGGCATCTCCTGCTTTGTTCGCTGCCTGCGCTGAGCTCTGGCAGAGCTGCTGCCGCATTGCACAGCCCCGCGCCCGGTGCGGGGAGCCGGGACCGTTCGGTGGGTTTCCCACGTCCCCGTCTGGTGCTGCCCGGTGTGACACACACTTGCTGTCCTGCCTCCGTCCCCGGGAAGCTGTGTACGTGGTGCAGAAAAATCCCAGGGAGATGGTAGGAGGATTCACAGGCTAACTTTTTTTTTTTTAAATTTTTTTATTTCTCTAAAGGAAGTAAGGCCTTTAAAGGAAATATTTCCTTTTGCATCATATGTGTAAGACCGTGTAGTGAAGTGTCACTAAGCTGCTTCAAACCTTCCATCCAGAAAATGGCATAAGTGGAACCAAGAGCCCCTGTCTTGTCAGGATCAACGTGAAGCACAAAATATTGTTGTTGCTCGGTGGTAGTTGTTATTGGGTGCAATACTCCCCGAAGCTCAGAGCAGAGTTTTATGTCATCCTCAAAGCAGGGGTACCTATAGAATTTGCTCCTAAGTGTCGTAGAAGTCGGCAATTCATCCCAGTCACCGGTATTATAAGTTTCATAGCTCCGGCCCTTTCTTGGTTGTAGGAATTCCTTTGTGCGTATCCCTGCGGTAACCTATTTCAACTGGCGGTTCCCTGTGGTGCTTTATTTACTTGTCCAACTGTTTGGAAGTCTGTTAGTCTAAAGATCAGATGCTCTGAAACAAATCTTATTACTTTAACCAGCTCTGCAAATTCTTCTTTCTCCATTTTTATTGACTTCTCTTCAGCTAGAACTAATACACATGCAGCAGGTGGGCAAGTATGTCTCTCAAAGTTTAGCCTCTCAGATTTAACATGAGAAACTATAAATCTTTTTGTTTTCCTTGGAAAATGTGGGAAACCACAGGTATTTGAAGAGCTGCCTCCTCGGTGGATTTGTGAAGTTTATACTGGTTGTTGTAATTTTTGAAACAGAACTCTGGGAAATTTTAAAGGAATGCTGCATTCTGGGGAATAGACTAATTTTTTTTTTTCTTGTTGTAATCAAAGCTGTAATCAAAAGCAAGGGAATGGGAAAGTTTTAGGATTATTTTCCTTTCATCCAGGCTGGCATTACTGGTAGAGATACTGCGTAAAACTTCCTCCAACTAATCTGCTAGGAGCTGGTTCAGTCGGCACTACTCCCCAGTCCTGGTTTGGAAGGCGTGTCCAGCTCCTCTGTATTTTTCATCTCTATGCACATTTTGAAAGTAATTTTAGATGTTAAAAGTCAGTGCTAATTAAATGTTTTAAGAAATTATCTTTCAGGAATTCCCCTTTCTCCTCCCGTCCCCCCGCCCAGTCTCCTGGCGACCTCGTGCTCCCCAGTCTGCGCGCTCGTCTCTCCGGGAGGTGTCTGCAGCTCTCGTGGCACTTTCCTCCAGCAGATATCAAAGTCCTCTGCGAAGCGACCTGCCCAGGGTTCCTGCAGGCTGGGGCCTGTCCCGGGCCCGCTCATCCCTGGGACACACCGTTCCTTCCCATGTCTTCTGAGGACCGGGCTGCACCCGGAGCCGGGATGGGAAAGTTCTCATGTCTGGGGTGTGCTGGGCACTTCGCTGCTGCGTCGCCTCCGTTTGTTTTTCCACCTTAAGCACCAGCGGCTGCGGTCACCCAGTGCAAACACAGGAACATACACACTGCCTTTAAAAAAAAAAAAAGTAAGTGCAGGAATGTCCAAGATAGCGGGTTCCCTTTAGCAGAGCACGTTTGCTATAAACGCCCGGCTCCGCGCGGATCTCGGCGTCGGTGGTCGGGTATCGGGGTGGCAGATGGACGGGGCTGGCTGCACTGGGCTGAATGTGGTTCTAAAGATGCGGCCGGTCGGTGAGGCTGGTGGAGGGGTCTGTGAAACCCCTGTAAACGTTTAAGGTCAGTTAACTAGCAGGTGAACTGCGGCAGACAGCGCGATGTCGGGTTGTGTTGGGGACGAGGTTCTGCACGGCGGCACGTGGCGTCAGGGCGTGGGAAACGCCGGAGCAGGAGCGTCTGAACGCATCGGAGGTGTTAAATGCAAACCAAGGCGATGTGTGCGAGGCTGCGTGTGTTTCAGAAGAGGTGAGTTCTGAAAGCGCTCTGGGATCCCACTGATCTTGGGGGTCTCACGGTGTGACTGCGGGACCCCTCCCGGCGGCAGTCGGGGCGCAGGGGCAGCGGCTCCGTTGGCCATGGAGCCCGTGTGGGTTCTCCTGCAGTAACAACGACAGGGCACAGGCTGTGCAGCGTGTTCGGCATCTTCCAGAGGCAACCAAGCTGCACACTGTGTCCCCTCCGCTCCCTGTGGCTCATCCTGGGCGAGGGGCTCAGCAAACAGGGGGAACAGCCGTCCACCCGCCGTGCGTCCGCGGTGCTGCTCCTGTGTTAGCAGCACTCGATGTGAAAGCGTTCTCATTGAAAGATAAATAACTTTTGTTTGGACCAAAAAAAAAAAAAGAAAAAACCTTTGGGGATTGAATTTCAGAGCCTCCCTGCTTGCCTCTCAGCCCCCTCGGAAGGCTGGGATGATTTGTGTGCGGGGGCCTGTGACCCAGGGAGGCAGCGAACAGCGGAGAAGGGAAACATTTGGAGTTCAGAGGGACAGTGGGTCTGGATGACCAGTGTAAGACAATGCAGATGTTTCAGATCATGAGGTCTCTGAGAACGATGAGAAAATGCCCCCAGCAGCCTACGGGCTGGGTCCTCCTCTGCAGCCCTTCTTTCTTTTCCTTGGCGTAGTGATGATGCCCCATCTCACAGGATTAAGTTTTTAGGATTTAGTGTGTCAGAATCTGTGTGCTTACTGTATCAGGTAGCTCTGGGAAGCAGGGTGGGATTTTAATGTCTCCCTGGGGAGCCTGTCACACGCTGTGCCCCGTGTGTGCTGGCAGTGGCGGGCACCCGGACCCGCTGCGTGTGCTGGCAGCCGGGGAGGAGGGCTGTCTGCGCAGGAGCAGAGCCAGAGGAGCCTTTTGGACAGGAGTCCAACAATAACTGCATGTCCCATTGCCTTGTCTGATATAAACAGAGATTTCCTGGAAAGAGGACAGATTCTGGGACAAGGAAAGAAAAACACTGGCAAAGGGAGAAGGAGGAAAAATTGCTGAGGATCCTAATTCAGCAGTAGGTCTGCTGAGCGCCCGTGACACCGACCGCGCGCTGTGGCAGCTGTCTCTGCCCGGTGCCTGTCGATCTCGGTGTCCCTGTGCGCGGGAGGAGCAGAGAGAAACCGCGGGGCAGCACCAGACCCTGCGGCCGGGAGCTCTGAGCCCCAGCCCTGCGCCTGGATTTGAACCCGTGTCACAGCCGCAGCAAAGCATCTCCCAGCATCACGGCTGCCCAGCCAGAGTCGTGAAAAGTGTGCCAGCGTTATACACACACCGTGTACCTGAGCACCAGGAGCCTGGCAGAGGCTGCGGAGTGAGCGCTGGGGCTGGGCTCGCTGCACCCGATGCTGCAGCCGCTGCTGCACCAAAGCCCCCAGTTACGTGTCGGCAGGGAGGAGAGGGAGACAGATTTTAAAATATTGTTTGCTTGAATAAAAAAAATTGTCTGTTGGCTTGAGGGAGTGCAGAGGCCATGCAAGGTCTTCCCAGCATCTGTCTCGCTGGGAGGAGGACGGCTCCCACGTCCGCTGCCCGCTGCAGGAGGGGGAAGAAGGGGCTGCAGCCGAGCTGGCCAGAGCTGCCTCCCACAGCCACCCCCGACACGAGGCCAAGCGCCCCAGCCTACCAGCCCCTTGCCCACCCAGCCCCTCGCCCTCTCCTGCCCTGTCGTGCCAGCCCCTTGCCCAGTCACTGCCAGCCCCTCGCCCAGTCCCACCAGCCCCTCGCCCAGTCCTGCCAGCCCCTCGCCGTGGCTGCGGGCCAGGAGAGGCGGCAGCGGTGGGTTTGAATCTTGGCACCTCTGCAAGGGGGACTCTGGCTGGAGCAATTCCCGTGGATGCTGCCAAGCCGGAGCCTGGCAGAAGAGCGAGAATCTCCTAACTGTGACAAATGCCTGCCTGAAAACATGTGTCTTTATTTACCAGTGGTGCGTTCAATTAGCCCATGTTTTGGAAAAGCTATCTTGTCCCTCTGACAGCATCCCCTGCGATCCCAACCGCCTCATCGCAGAAAAAGGCTAGGAAATGCTTTGCTTTAAAACGATGTAGGAACCCTGTGTTTCTCCTGCCCCACTCTGCAGCCCAGCTTTGACTTCTGATGGTAACTGACACGGGAACTTTTCTTCTTGGCTCTCTGTGCTACCGAGAGCGCCTCGCGCGAGAAGCTTTTCATTGCCTTTGATATCTGATGGTAAGTTATTGTTTTCTTATCGGGTCTAGCTAAAAAATGAAAACCAGGACATGGTCCCCAGAGAGGCTCTATCATGAGAGGTTATAATTAAGAAAATGCTTCCCTGGTCTGTTGTGATTTTGAAAAAGTGACTTTGTGATTTTGAAAAAAAAGTGCCTACTTTTTCGGTAGTGAGTGGCATCATTTCTCACCATGTGAGGCAGATACAGCTTTGCCTTTTGATTCTGGCACTCAGAGTTGGGCTTATAATGGAAACTGAGCGTTTATTATCATTATGGTTGGAAGAGCATTATTAAGGGCACCACTGAAATTCTGTAAGCGTATGCTGGAACATACACTTAAAATATTAAAGAAAAGTTTTCAATAACAATTGTGTTTAGAAACAAATGATCTTGGTTTTCCATTCCTGGGCTGTTCTGTGCGAAGCCAAGTGATCGCTGCTCCAGGGATACCGTCTTTCTGCAGCATTGAGTTTGGAGTTTCAGACACAAGAGAAGCAAACTGTCTACTCTAAAATGGTGCTGAGCTAGCAACAATGCTTCTGAGTCCAAAACAGCTTCACAAAGTACCATCTCTGGTAATCAGCTGATTTTTTTAGGTCATATGTAAATTAAGAACACATCTGCTTTCCATATGTCCCACATACACAGCTTACATATGTTTTTGGATGTATTATCTTAATCATATTTATTGGCGAAAGCAAAAAAATTGAAGTTTAAAATATTTTTGGATTCATAATATTATAAAACCAACAACTATAAAGCAAATGAGTCATGTACTACACTCCGGTTATAGTGTACAATTACAACATGTATTTAAGGGCTATATTTCTTAGCTGGAGCGAAATCTAGAGGCAACAATGCTATCTCTCCTGTATTTTTGTTTAACAGAGATCTAAAGAAAAATTAATTACACTTCTTTGACTGATTGTTATTCTGCTGAAGTATGGTTCTAATCCTTATTAACATTCTCTAAAGTCATGCATGAAATATGACTTTTGCACCACACTCTGTGGCATATGTTTTCTCTTTCCAGCGTATTTTTCAAACTATCTTCAACCCTCACTGCTGTTCATTATTTTAAGATAGGTTTAAAGTTTGCCACAGTCTCAAAACTGATCCAGTACAGAGCGTTGCAAGGGAAAAAAAATGACACATCATTCTGCTCATGAACACAAATTGCTTCTGATTATTTAGCTTTGAATGTTCTCCTCATACTGTTTTTATTAAAAGCCCCAGTATATTTACTCTTGATAGTGTCTTCAATTAAGTTAAAAAGAGTCCCTTTTCTATAGCAGTATGTAAAGAAAATAGTTGTTACAACCACAAAATTACCGAAAAAACCTGGTTCTAGTAAAGTACTACTTCAGTTCAACAACCACAGCACGAAGTTTGCTGTTTTCTTGTAAACTTTCCAACCATTAGATAAACAGTGTCTGTATCTCACATCCAGAGAAGCACCCTGTCTTTGTTTCAGGACAGTTGTTTTCCTGCCGCTCTGCAAAATGCGTGCTGCACTAGTGCGCTGATCAATAGGGGAGACTGGCCCGTGCGGGTTTAGAGGGACGGTCTCTGGCCGGGGGGAGTGGGTCTGTGCTCCGGGAACAGTTCTGGGGACAGGCTGCTGAGCGGCGCAGGCGCACGCTCTGGTTCTGTTCATTTGCCTCCTTGCGAGCGCAGTTAATTTAAACTGTGACAAGGGGAAGGAAAGTTGTTACAAGTGGGATCCTGTGACTTCAGCACACATTGCACACAGCCAGGAATGTTTTCCTTTTCCTTTTATAAAATCGTGATTTAGGAAAATGGTCTAAGTTTAGCAGTTTCTGGAGCCTCTACTCTGTTGGCTTCACAATAACCGATTTTTCTTTTGAAAACATTGTGTTTTAGTGCCGTGATGTCACAGGCTAATATTGTACAAAGGCGTAACTGGACTAAACATGTCAGGAACATGTCAGTAACTTTCCATAAATTATTCAGTCTCTTTGGGAAAACCCCTAATTATGTGTTAACTCATTTTCTACTTCAGAGGAGTTCTGTCTTGAACTTCGGAGTCCAATTGCTGGGGAGCTTTTATTTCTTTTTTTTTGCTTGTTTGTTTTTTTGGGGGGGTTACTGTATTTCTGCTTAAAATTCCCTGTGCCTGAGCTCTGACAGAGCACTGCAAGGATCTGGCAGAAATGGGATGGCAGAAATCAAAGAATGGACTAGAACAAGGGAATCGGCTTTAAATTCCTTTAGAAAAAATCCGGGAAGCACGCAGGATGGGAACGTCTCTGCAGAGCCGCGCTCCTTCCTCTGCTAAGAGCAACTGCCGTGCATCCCTGAATGAAACCCTTACATGCTCCAGGCTATAAAGCTGTTTGTGCTTTGAAGGCCATGGGGTACGGAGGAAAGGACTGTTTGAAACATGTCACTTTGAACTGTGTTGGAGGGTCCCAGGGAGCTGGCCACCTCCGTCCGCCCCGGTTCCCCCCGAGGTCTGGTTCCAGTCTGCGAGCCCTGGAGCCAGCCCCGCGGTCTGCTCAGGTGGCCCCACTGTGAGATGTCAGGCTGATAAGTGAAAGTAGAGACTTTCGAGTGAAGATCAAGAGTTTACAGCTTGAACTGCATCTCTCGCTATGTGTAACAGTTCAATATGGCAACAAAAGGGGTTTCCTGCCTGCAGAGACAGATGCTGCCTTTGCTAAATGTTGCTTTCCATTTGAAGCCTCAGCATATGCTGTAATAAAGGCCATCCTGCAACTTCAATGGATTGCATCATGAGGAAATTCAGAGAGGAAGGAGCTTTAGGTGGATCTGCAGAATCTTTTATGAACTAATACCCCATGAAAAAACCGGGACTATCAAACAGGGGTCAGGCGTGGCTCAGGATCCGTGCCGTCCTGTGTTCTGTCTGCGCGAGCACTGCTGCCAGGCTGACCGGGGAGGGCAGCGGGGGCTGGGACCCCGTTAAAATCTCTGAATTGTGGTGTTGTGAAGGAAACAAAAACCCCCAAAATCTTGATCCTACATTTCCTGCCTAAAGGGTGCATCATTGCTCTCAGCTGATACGCACAAGTTCTGCAGGTACAGGACAGTGCCACGTTTAGCCAGTTGCTGTACCAAGAAGTGGGTAATAAATACATTTTCCTCTCAGAGGAGACTTGCAGCGTAAGAAAGCAAGTGACCGGAGGCAGGGACGTTATCCTGGCTCCCTCCCCAAGGGACGTTAGGGCAGCACTCGCCATGTCTGGTGAGCAGGGAAGGGTAAGAAGCGTTTCCCTTGGCTTTTTATTTTAAAGCTGTCTTTTTTTCAATATGCTTTTGCATATCCTTTGTGAAGCGGCCTGGCAGCTAAGCTTTACTTGTACACGTGTTTGTGAAAAACAAAACAAACTGTTGGTTATTCTTCAGAATGAATCTCACAGTATGCATCTAGAGAGGCCATGGTGGTTGGAACAGACGTTGTCCAAAGCAATGCATGGATGCAGCGTGCTGTGAGTTACGGTGGATAATAGAGAGAGTACAAATGCTGGGGTTAGAACATGGAAAACCTGCAAAAAAAGAAACAGAGTAATTCTGATAAGGAAGAGAGGTCCCAAAGAGGGATGTTCGCTCTGCTTACCCATTATGAATAAATAGAGAACCCCCCGACCTGCAGAAGGGGTGTAATCCCCAGATAGGCTGCTTGCTCTCAGTGATCGGCTCTGTGACAATGCTGACGGGAGGAGAGGCTGTAAATTTCTGTTTGTTTGAGTACTGACAGTAGGGAGCAGTGCTAAGCTGGCTGCCAGCGAGAGTCACATGGGCTGGAATGAATTCATGCTTAAAAACGCAAAAATTTTTAAAAGAAAATATTTTGTGCCTGGTATTTGAATTCAGTTTGTGTTATGCTGGGATTTTGTAGAGGTTAGAGTAATGATTTCACATTTTTACAGCCAAATTTTTGTCTCGCAGCAGTGTAAATCACAGTGCGTTCACTGAAGCGGGGCAAAGCGAGGGTGAAGTTTCTGCAACTTTGTCTGGCCCAGACCTTCCAGAACAGGGCTGCCGGATGAGTGTGAACTCTCAAGCCCCCAATAAAGATGCTGTTATTAAGTATAAATACAGAGCAGCGTTTAATGGCTATAATTAACATGTGGTGGTTTTAAATGAATAGAAACTGGTTTTGTGTTTCCATGTGGAAGGCTGGGGATTCACCTGAGTGGCTGGGCGCAGGGCTCGGTGCTCCGGGGGAGCTGACGGCAAGCCAGGGCATGTGGGGGGATGCTGCCCCACAACCCCTCCCCGCCCCGGGGGATCTGTGACTCAGGGACTTCCAGGGCAGGGGATCGAGTCTTCAGAAGCTTTGGCCTGTATGGTTTCAGTATTTCAATATTTATTCTAAAGGTTGGATCCAAATCCCTTTTCCACCTCACTCTCGTGAGGAGCAATGGTCAGGGTACGTCCATCGCTGATACAGGGTCCCCAGCGTCACCGGGGGGCTCCGGCACAGGACGAGGGGCCGGGGTGGTTTCGGCGGTGGCGATGCTGCGGGTGCTGCACTGACCTGACCCCTGCAGACCCCTGGGACGCGGTTCATTCGGGAGGAGGGGGGAGGCCGGGGCAAGGAGCCGTTCAGCGGCTCTGCTGGGCAGCGCGACGGCGGAGCCACGGGCAGAGGCGGGTGGCGGGGCCCCGCTCAGCGCCGGGCCGGGGGTGTCGAGCGGGTCTGGGGGCAGCGTGTCCCGCGGCGGGGGCGAGGCGGGGGCGGCCCGTCCTCCGCGGGCCTGGCTCGCACCCAGCTGACCGCGCGCCAGCGCGGAGCCGCTCCTCCGGGCCCGCGGGCTCGCCGCGGTAGGCATGCCGAGAGCGCACCGCGCACGCTGACAAGATCAGGTTTCGCACAAAACGCAGCGGCGGCCAAAACCTCCTGTTAAAGCGCTGCCAGAGGAGGAGCTGGTGGGTCCCGCAGCAGCCTGGAGCGCGGGGGGAGCCTGCGCCCCGCTCCTGCCGCAGCCCCTGCGCGGGGACCGGCGCCTGTGGCCTCGACGCCGCGGCTCTGCCCCGTCCCAGCAGCCCCGCCGCCGCCCCGGGACGCTGCTGGGCGCGGTGCCGCGGGTCTGCAGCAGGGGGGAGCTGGGACCTGCCCCGGACACCCCGCAGCTCGCGGGTGGGGGTGTTCTCCGGGGGGCGAGAGGTGTGAACCCCCGAGGGGAGGAGAGAGCTAACTGCCATCTCCCACCTCCTGAACCCACGGGCTGGCGGCCCACAGTCTCATTTCTGCAGGCAAAGGCCTCTCCATAGCACTGTAGAGTTGAGTCCAAATGACTTTTTGCATTGTTGTAGGATAACACGGGTTAATGAGCGACCCGCGAAGGAAACAGTGATGTCCTGTACAGCATCAGCACCTGCAGGGACACCTCCACCCTCCAGCTGCAGGGTTGCTCTGCATGGCTTATTCCGGGCATCTCGGGTGCCTGCGCCAATGGAGAGCACAGAGGAAGCACGAGCTGTCCCTCTGCACCGCTCCCCTCTCAGGGCTGGGGGGGAACTGTCAGCGCTTGGTACGAAGGCAACATCGTCTTGGTAGGGGAGGCGTTAATTCTCTGCACATCGTGAGACGGTGTCTGCACACACCCGCGCGCTGGGCAGGGGTGCCCGTGGTGGAGAAGGAACAGAGCGCGGTGTGAAGCTCTTCCTTCACGAGGGCTGAGGACGTGAGGCTGTGAGGAGGTGATCAGACAGGCTGGCCTTGTGCAGGCTTGGGGTGACTCTGCACTTGCATCAACACTGGCACTGGGGCTGCTCCCACGCGTGGGGCGATGGGATGCTGCTGCTGCGGTCCCAGGGGAAACAACCGGCGTGCACGTGTGAGCCTGCCAGGCTGATCTCTGCACGATACTGAGCGCGAAGGCATTCCTGAGGCTTCCTCAGGACAGGGTGAGTGTCAACCCGCCTCTGTCAGCATTTCCCAAGCTGCTTTACCCCCTGTCCCACTTCCAGGTGAACTTGACTCTTACGCCCCCGTGTTTCTCAGCCCGGGCACAGTGCCGTGCTGACGCGGCTCTTCCAGCGCCAGGAGCTAATCCCAAGCCCCCGAGCATTCCTGCATCCTGTCAAGAGGGAGTGCCCACAGTTTGAAAGTATTGGCATGTGTGGAAAATATTGGTGCGGTGGCCTGCCGAGCTCCTGGAAATTGTTACTCCTGCTGACACACGGCAGCATCGCCACAGCCTGTTGGGAGAGGTCCTGCTGCGGTGACCGGGGACAGCCTCAGTGGCCGTGTGGCACTGGCTGAGAGCAGTGAGCGGGACCCTGGCTGCTGGCACAGGAGCTGCATCAGTTCAGCCGTACCTGCTCATCCACGCAGCCCAGCCGATGCCCCTTCGCAGCAGAGCCCCGGCACACCCTGGGACAGTCTGTCTGCTCCCTGCTCGCCCCAGCTCCTGCTCCTCCCTCACTGCGGCAGTGGCTGAGGCTTGGGGAGCTCTAAGGCACATCCTCCTCTCACCCTCTGATTTCCATAGTCAAATGTCTCAGCATTTAGAGTCTCCAGACCCAAACATCATCTAGCGATGTGTAAGCGCTGTGGCTGACGCCTGTCACATGCTGTTTGCTCTCCTCTGTCCTTCCCACGAGGAGAGGCATGGCCACTCTGTGTCCTCTTTCGATGAGGTTCTCGGTCTACAGGCTCCGCATTCAAAAGAGGCAAGGTTGGGAAAAGGCGAGAAGAGGGGTCCTTTTTTCTCCAGGAGATCATGACATAGGCTCATTGAGAAAGTTCTCTCTCCTTCCCTCTCTCTTGTTCAGTGGCATCACCACTGTCTTACTGGTGTGTGACACGACCTGGCTACTGCCTATGAACTGGTAACACCTGAGCACTGGGCTCCTCTGGGCACCACACACACCAGGTTTTTAGCTTAACTGGCCTCTTTTTTTCAAGCCATCAGTTGTATTCCATGTACCCTGCGCAGATGGCAGAGAAGGAGCTGATCTTTGCAGGGATGTTAAACAAGGGACCCAGCAGTGTATCATCACAGCATCTTGGAATCATCCTGGAGACAAAGATCTAAACCAGTTTATTACTCCTCCCTGAGCCTCTGCTGCTTTCCTCCCGGGAGGTGCAGGTGAGGCCCGTGGCTCCTCATTATTAGCTTCACATGCTGCCGAGCTCTGGGCAAGTTTGAAAACGGTGACCTGGCTGGGGGGTGGTCCCTGGGGGATGTGCTGGGCTGGAGGCACAGGAGTGGGGCTGCTCTTCAGGGTGCCCCGAGCTTCTGGGCAGATGAAGGAGCTCAACTCTACCAGTGCAGAGAAGTTATTTTTGTGATCAAGTTGCAAGTGTTTCTTAGGGCCTGGGGGCTCATAGTTGTTCAGGGGCTGTGTTAACGAGGTGGATCATCCGTCCAGACAGCAACAGGCGCAGAGTGTCCTCCTCCCTCCTCGCTGCAGCATGGACACAGGTCGGTTCCGCAGCACGGCCGAGGACACAGGCAGGACCAGAGAAGAGCGATGGGAAGGAGTTGAGCTTCGGGCTGGTGTGTGGTGAAACCTCCCAGGAGAACGAGTCTGTGGCATTTCGCTACCATTGCAGAGAAGGTACCTGTGAACTTCTTGGTGAATCCTTTAGTCTCTGGTGGTCTGTAAATAAGCATAAAATGCATGTTAGTTTTGGCTCAGGTTTCTATTCTCAGATGAATGAATTTGAATGAACTTGTCTTATCTGTGGAATCTCTCTTGGAACTGATGTTTGCAGAGAAGATAAATGTGCTGCTGCCTGCCTGCTTGTCCTGACTTAATCTGTGATGTGCTGAGCGGTGTCCTGGGGGGATTGGGAGAGCTAGGAGAGAGCTTGGGATGTCAGGCTGCCAGGACCTGGTGATGTGACCTGTATCGTTTTCTCCATCAATGATAAAGCTGTGGATTCTGTGGATTGCATGTTAGGGGTAGAGTGTCATGGTTGCAATGCTTTCCAACGCTTTTTTTTTTTTGGATGGGGCTGTTATAATTGGTGTCCTGTTATCACAGCATCCAAAGGGAGAGATGTACTGGGAAAAAATCATTCCCCGTTCATGTGTAGGGTGGTCCACGTACCTGCCTGGTACAGCACATCCCACTAGGGAAGTCTGCCTTTAGATGTTAATGTTTTTCGTGTTAGTTTTAGCAAATGTTAAACCAGCTTGAGGTTGGCTGGACTCTCCTTCCAGTTCCCTGTGCAAATTTCTGTTTCCAAGACCTTGTGAAAATCCTAAGCGAGAGCATGCTGTACATTGCAAGTGTTGGTAAATTACATTTGTAAAATGTAAACCACAAAGATCTTATTGAAACCGTCTCGTTACAGGGGTCCTTAAATTACGGATTCAAGCTTACTTAGCATCAGTATCCTTAGAAGGATGCAACATGGTCTCAAAATTTTATTGTCCTATAAATGAATTTTTTACCAGAGAATTGCTTAAGCATCTTTTAGACTAAGGATTCATTCAAGGTGGAAATAAAATGAACTGAAAATGACGGAGGGGTGAGCAATGAGCAGTCCCCATAGGCCAAATCTCAGTAGGAGAAAACACTTAAAGTTTCTTTAGTGCTGGCAGGTTCAAAAGTCAGGGCTGGTTTCAATTAGCCTGGGAGAGTCTCAGTGATAAACAATTCCTGTGGTCTTGAAGCAAAGGGGCTAGCTGCATGTAGCCATTCTAACTACTTGAACTGGCCCTATTCCCTCTGCTCTGGGAGTAACTGTCTCTTTGAATGAAGTATTTGTCATCGTTTGTATATGAATTCTTCTGAGTTTTTGAGAGCAAGGAAAATACAAAGTTTTCTGGTTAAGGCATTTTTGGTCTGAAAATCCCCCAGGGTATCAGCTTAAAATATGCGTGACGTTCATGCAATTTATTTTCTTTAAGGGGCTGGAAAATGTGAGTGTGTGCAGATGTGTTTGTGTGCACATGTGTGTACGGCTGTGCGATCCCCCAAGTTCTGCCTGAAGGATAAGCCCCTGGGAACGCCTGCTCCGCAGTTGGGCGGCGCAGACCCGCAGGTGGAGGAGGGCTGCTGGTGACACACCGGCCCGCAGACGGGCTGGCCTCTCGATCGTACCCCCGTCTTGTTCGCTTCTGCCCGTATTATTTGAAGAGAGGGGACAGGAATTTCAGGTCATTCCAGCTGTGTGTGTGGCATAGGAGCCTATTCAAGGCTCCTGGAGCATCTCCACGCTCTGTGGTTGCGCGCACTGACAAAGCCCATTGTTACAGCTCTTCTGGCAGGCACGCCAGAGCATTGCAGTGCCGAGATGTGTCGTTCCACTGGTGCTTGCAGTTCATAAACCGTCGAGAAAATACTTCTCTGTATTGTACATGTTAAACAGGGTAAAGGGAAAAGCTGGGGTTAGAAATGCTGCATCTCTAATTCAAACAGGTCATCTCCTCGGTGCGCAGCGCGACCTGGGCAGGGAGTTAGGTGCTGGCTCATCTGATCGTTGCCTCGAGCCTCGCACAGAACTCATGCCAGGCACTTTTTTCCAGGCCTGCCAAGCCTGTGGTGGTTGGATGTGCCTTTGCACTTGCATTTTATTTTCAGGTGACCAGAACCATTCTCTTAAAAACAAACAAACCCCCTGAAATCGAAGAGCGATATTTCTGCATTCAAATAATCTTAAAATAAGTTCCTGATACCCAGCTCTGTGTCTACCCCACTCTCAGAAATAATGGGCCTGAATATATTCTTCTAGAATCACCATGACAGCTTTTCAGTTTTAAGAGTATTAAATAGTCAAATCCAGCAAAGAACACAAACAATAATCCATAGTGTCTTGTTGGATTTTTTTTTTAGCATGTTTTGGAGATGGCTGCTTTGCTTGTAAACTTTAAAAGTCTGAAGTCACATGAAACGCTATCTCCTCATGATCCTGGAAACCTCTGTTCAGATGTATTTGCTGTTAAAGATTTATGGTAACATGCTTAGGGATAGGTTGGAGGCTTATGTATAATAATTACAAACCACCATATGCTCCTGCTCCATAAAACTTTTATTTTTAGCCAAAATGCTAAGAAGCTTGCCTTTTCCATTTGAAAAGGAGATGCCAGTATTTTCCCGTAACGCGACCAGTTCAGCAGAACCTATTCAAATGAATCTTGGTGAAAGAAAAATTTTTGACAAATATGATTTCTGTGCAACAAAACAAACTGCACAGGATAGTTCAATAAGCCCCCTTAAATCATGCACAGTACAAATCCTTTAGAGCAGGAGGATCTATTTTTATCATGAGAGTTTCCATAGCAAAAGCTGATTTAACTCCTTAGGGTGAAGTTCACGCCAGTGCATGTCTCTGTGAAAGATCAAACTCCCTTTAACACATGGATGAGGGACCTGCAGAAATCTTGCGTTTAGAGTGGAGAGCAGATGTCCACATGCACAAACATCCAAACGTGCGCTGAGAAACTTCTTTACAACAGTGGTGTCACTAGCAGTGACGAGATTTCAGAAAACTCTGCTGAGCAAACGCTGTAGTAGTTCAGCTGCGAGCAAAAAACCTTTCTGCTGGGCTTTTCGGAGCAGAAAGCCTTGCATGGGACAGCTTAGGAACTTATTCTTGGGGGGGGTTAGCAGACTTCACAGCTCAGCACGGTCTCTGAACGGCGTGAGGATGCAGTTGTCACAGGGCGAAGACATTTAACGGGGCAGAAAACTTTCTGCCTTGCACAGCTGCTGGGCGGTGGAGCGTTGCCTTCTCGGGGCACCCGCTGCTGGTGCTGCCCGGCCCGCGAGGGGTCCGCAGCGGGCACCGGGGGCCGTGGGGCCGCTCGCCGGGGCTGTGGGGCCGGTCCCGCCGGTGTGCCGCCGTCCCCAGCGGGGGGGACGTGTCCGGCAGCGCGGTGTGTGCTCTGTGAAACCTGCATCCCCAGGCGAGGACACGCGGGTGTCCATGGCGATGGAGGTGATGTCACGGGTGCGACATCGTGCTGTCGGGGCGGCAGCAGATGCTGGGAGGGGACGGGCGCGTCGGGGGGACCTGGAGAAGCGATGGTCGGTGCGGGCCCCGTGTGTCCCCGGTGCGCGGTGGCCGCACGGACCCGGCGCTGCCACACCCGCGTCTCGTTGCCGGACCCATCCCGGCGGGCGGGAGCCGCAGGACGTGGCGCTGCCGGGGGTCTGACCGGCTGCGAACCGCCCCACGGGGGTCCCGCGGGTGGGGATGGCCCGGGACGGGTCCCTCTGGTCCGTCGCCGCTGGCAGCGGATCGCTGGGGCCGGGCCGTGCCGCAGGGGAGCGCGGCGCTCTGGCCCCCGGGCCCGGCGGCGGTGAGCGGCTGATGTGCGGGCCGGGCCGGGGTGGGTCGGGGCTGGGGAGGCCTCGGTGAGCCCCGCCGGGGCCCGGGGGCGGCTGGAGCGGGTCCGCCGGGAACCCTCCGGAGCAGAGCTGGAGGGAGCCGCGGTGGCGGTTCCAGGGCGGGTTCGCGCGCCGCAGTTTTCCCCACGAGCCGGGGCAGCCAGATAGATCCTTGGAGTCACGATTCCTTTTCTTTCTTTGAACTCAGCTTCCTGGCGAGGGCTCCCCGCCGCAGCACAGCGTGCGTGGGGAGGTGAGCTGCGGCTGCCGCAGCATCCCGGTCCCTGGAGGAGGATTGGTGACAGTCTGACCAGAAAGCCGTGTTTCGGGGGGTGTGTGCTCTCCTCCGTGGCTCTAACACGCGTGCTGCCAATCCACACTGAAAAGAGATACTCGTAGTTAAAATATTTGGTTGAAGTCAAAAACTTGAAAAATGACACGAAAACTAGGTAGCTGTGTAAACAAATTCAGATCAAAGCTTGTTATTGGATAAATACTATAGCAATATAGAAAACAGACAGAGAATTCCTCCAGACTGATTTTTCCATCTCTCACTGAAGTGGGGTTTGGTTCTAAACTTCTTTCATGTTGATTATCTTTAGTCTGAAGAAATTATTTGAGGAGTTCTGCTTAAAAACGTTAGAATACACACTTTGTAAAAAGGAATTGAATTCCATGGACTGTAATCGAGCAGGATTTCCACTGAATTAATTCATTTTAAAACACAGAGAATTAATTCCAACTTCAGAAATTTGACTTGTCATGCATAGATACGAATTCAAAGCAATATGCAAGCTCTGCTGTTAAAATGGCTCGGGGTGTCAGTGTTGAGTTGTTGAGAGTATATAAATCATATGTATGTGTGATTCTTGGTCTAGTACCTGGGGATTTGCTTGATATGATTATACGCGCTGCTCTGCTAACTTAGTTCATTTCACGTCTGCCTCAGGAGCGACCTCAGGAGGCGTTTACATCGATTATTTCCCTCACAACAGCCAGCACAGTTCAAATAAAGCAGACTATGCATAATTAAAGGCATCATTGCTTTCTCACTCAAAATAGTAATGGGGCAGTGGATCTAATTTCCTACTTAACACAGAAGGGCTGTGCTTATTAACTATTCCTATGATTATTGTTTACTAAACTCATTTTAATAATGGCCTAGTTTGTTTTGTTTTTTTTTCCCCCTCTGGAAGACCCAGGCTGTTCTGTGTATCCTGTAACAGCATGACAGGGCAAACAGCTGATCCGGCGAGGGGTGATGCGCAGCATCCCCAAAGATGGGACATGCAGCAGGAATCGTGCAGGTTCTCAGCGGAAGATTTACACTGCAGGGTAACAGCGATGCTGTGCTGCAGGACAGGCACCAGTGAAAGCTGTTGCATATCGAAGAGTCAAGAAGGGTGGCAGGGGGAGAACGTTCTATGTTAGAAACACCCAGGGAGGCCCTTCTGCACCTCACCTTTCGGAAGAGAAACAGGAGAGCTCGCTCTGGCACAGCTCGACTTGGTGCCTGGTACGTGCTGTGCCCATTACCTCTCCTCACAAGTCCTGGTCTGCGAGACTGTGGGCAGGGAGCCGCGAGAAGCCCGTGGAGCTGCTCCGCGTTGCAGGGAGCACCGGGGCGCGCTGCATTGTGGGCGCTGCACTGTCAGCACGCCCCGGCACAGTTACATTCGAGCTTGCTCATGTGGTGGACAGCTGTGGTTTTCTGACAATGCCGTGGTTAGTGTAGAAGACGCCCACTTTCAAAGCCGGCCTTGTATCTGTTTTTCCTGTGGGAGAAGTTTTTAGCACTGCCCCTAGACTCTGGCTTGCATGCTTCAGAGGGCTGTTGTGTTCTTATTTCATTAGCATAATAAAATCTGCACCTCCCAGTTCATTCCCCCGAGAACTGAAGCAAAATTTTAAAAAAGTGTCTCATACGCTGCCAACACTTGTGCCACTGAAAGAGAAAGTCGGCTGGTGAGGAATGGTTGAAGGATTGGGCTGATGGCACGGGGGAGCAGCTGATGCAGCCTGATGTCAGGCAGAAGCGTGTTGGCTGTGAGCCCTGATCCAGACACCGTGCCCTCGCAGCAGGAAACGATTACACCACGCAGGGTTCCTGCTCAGGCAAGACTTGCACGTGGTGTCAGGCCCTAAATTATCAGCTCTCCAGAAATAAATTTAGAAAGTTAAGACGTTTTGTAAACTGGTCTTCTCATCATCTGGCGGAATGGCTAAGCCCAGGGATCCTTTGTTAAGCTGAGAATCCAGGGAGGTTTGGGGCTGAACTCTCTCTGAATTTAGCCAGAGATGGTGGGCAACAAGCTGAGCTTGGGGACTTGTGGTGTGAAAATGTTCATTTGGGCAGCGTCTCATCTTCAGCTCTTACTGATCCTTTCCAACGCTGCATCTGGGTGCTCTGAGGCTGGACTGGTTTGCTCTTGCGGTGCTCACCCCAGTGGGGACACAAATAACAGTATTGTTATGGTGATCTCTGCGTGTTCTCACAAGCTGAAATTGTTCAGATTTTGCAGGAAAGACAGACATCCACCCAGACAACATCTTGCTTCTGATGAGTAGGGGAGGCTGTATCTCATAATCCTTGAGAAAAATCCGTCAAACCTCATTACTCTCAGTGAATGAGCACTGGCAGCTTTCCTGGTTCGTACATCTCTACCAAAGTCAGTGACATTTCACGTAAAACATGGACATGGCCAGGTGCTCGTTCCCCTCCTGTCTTTGGTCAGTCCTCCCACCCTCGTCCACCCAGATCCGTGCCAGAGCCGGTGTGCTGCACCTCCTGGAGCTGCTGGAGGGCCAGCCTGGTGCCTTCTCCTGCCTTCGCTCCAGAAAACCATCCACCCGACATCCCTCTGCCTCTGAACCGATCCCCTGGGACAGTCCAGGGTGCTCCCAGGAGGGCCACTGAGCCCGACCCTCCCCAGCTGCGGTCACGCCATGGGACACGTGGCCATCCCTGTGCGGGGCTGGGTGGCCCAGGGGGACCAGGCTGGTGGCTCTGCTGCGGGCACCCCCGTGCCCAGACACACGTTGGCAACCTCTGCCCCTGGGGCTGAGGGTCAGTTTGTCCTTGAAGCGTTTGCCCGTCTCTGGCACGGCTCCAGTGCTGTTTGTCATCCTGCACCGTGCCGTGTTCAGTCCTCAGCCCTCTGCCAGTACAGAGCGGGGATAGAGACTGAACTGCTCTGAATAGGAAATAAATTGAACACTTTGTATAGATGGACCAGAAATAAAAAGCCTTGTATCAGTTAGCCTCACATCTTTCTTAACTTGAGCAATCTGAGTTAAAACAAAAGCTAGTGCTTGTGAGAAATAACTGAACAAACCTCTGGGAAACAAGTCCCAAACTCAGTTCGCTCCACGGGCTGTTAAATATCTGACAAACTTCTGGTTAACTTTAGCAAAGACCAACGACAAGTGGGTTATTGCCATTGTAAATTGTATCTAACAGTTTAATAGTTGTAATACCTGGTATGTTCTTTTTAATCATATGTGTCTGGAGTGTTGCAGAACAGAGAAAGCATCTGGATCTATAGCAGCTGAAGTAAAAGTTGTTTTTCTGTTTACAGCGTGACCCTCTGCTCATAATGATGCTCTTTAAGTGTGTGGTAAGCGCACGGGTTGTGTGTGCGTGGGCTGTGTATTTAGTGTGAAAAAGGTGTATTTTTGTGTACGAAAGATAAGATCCTAGAGGATTTAGTTTAAGATTGGAAACGTGAAAACAAGCACAGTAAGCAAACCCCGGGAAAGCCCGCTGGCTGGCAGGGTGGCTGTGTTTTGTTGGAGACAGATGGGGCTGTCCAGCGGGGCTGTGCTGTGTCTGCACAGACCGGACCTGCTGAATCCCAGCCGCAGCAGCCTGAGGTGTTTCCCCTCCACAGATGCCCTACAGAGAGGGCTCCATAACTTCAGCTTTCCGGGCTGCGAGTGTACGTCCTTTTAGACTCTCTTGAGCAGTTTGGGAATATATCGGTGTGTGTAGCCGAGTGGGAAGGGGTTGTCGATACGCCCACGCTGTTCCTGTATTTTGTTTATAGACTCGCCCTAACAGCTTCTTTTACAGGCAGGAAACATTAGCTTTAACTGATAATTGGGAGGTAATAAATGGGACTTTGCAGAGCTCTGTGCCATGGTTCTGCTGTTTCTCTGTGCGAGATCCGCTTTGGAATAGGTGGAAAGCATTCTGCTTGTCCTGCTCTGATGCAAAGCGAAACCCAGAAGGTTTAAAGGGTGGGATGGTGCTTTTCAGCACAGCCTGAGCAAAGCAGGGCGGTCCAGCAGGACACGTGGGACAAGGCACTGCGACAGACCAGAAGGGATCAGCTAAATCCAAGCTATCAATGAAATAAACTAGAGCTGATTTAATAACTGCAGTATACGCTGCCTTAGATGTGGTTTTAGTTCAGCGACCCAGAGTCCAGCCCCAGCTCCCCTGGAGAAGATGCTGCACTCAGAGCTCAGCTGAGCCGCTGGTGTCCTGCGGGGGAAGCGTTTGAGCTGGAGACCCCAAGGGTCCCTGTGTGCCCCTCGCCTCAGGACAGCCCTCGGGGAGAGGAGGACCTGCTGCAGACCTTCCCCTTGCGAATCCCCTTCTCCCCACACCATGCTCAATGCAGAACTGAGAGCAAAGACATGGAAACGGGACTGGTCTGAGACAGAAACAGAGTAAAATGATTTCTGTGTTGGTTGCTTTGCTCCCCTCCTTCCATCACATGCAGATTTTCAAAACTCCTGTTTCCAAAGTGCAGATCTCTGTTGGGATCAGGAGGACCGAGGCTGTTCTCTCTCGCCCGTCACTCCCAGAAGCGGCTGGTTTTGTGCGCGGTTCCGGGCAGGGTTTTCGGGGTGGGCAGAGCCCCCCGTGCAGGGTACCCCCCATGCAGGGTATGCTCCCGCGAGCCGAAGGCTGGGTGCTGTGGGGTGGCAGGAGGCTGCAGTCCCCGGCAGACGTTGGTGCCCAGGCAGGACTGGGACAGTCCTACGAAGAACCCATCAGAGCTGAGATATCGTCTATATCCCCGTGGAGCTCTGTCAGAGGCTGCCCGGAGTTCTCCTGTAAATGAGATATTTGGGGAGCAGGCGTGGCAATGGGTGTTTTGGTGAAAACTGGGAACGTTGGAGAATTTATCAAAGCATGTTGCCTCCTGCAGCCCAACTTCATCCCAGCCAGCTGCCAGTGCTCAGTCTGGCCAAATGTCCCCCTCCTGCTCCAGAGGGGAATGGGCTAGAAGTATTTTTAACCACAAACAAATGTTTGAGAAACTTCCAGGGCAGGGGAGGAAAGCCCCTGTGCCACCTCTGTCTGGGGATGGATGGGGTTGAGGTGCTGAGCCCCGGTCCCGGGCTGGGATAACTTTTTTTGCTTTTATTATGGACAAGCCACTTGACAGCCTCCAGTAAAGGGCTTGGATAGGTGGTTACGCGAATGCTGACACCTGCACTTGTTATTTCATGCACTTAAGCTAAAACTATTGTGACCGGGAGGTAGAAGAGGTCTGTGGCTGTCACCCTTTTGCCCCTTTATAAAGATGGAGCTGCCTTGACCGATTTTGGCAGGACGAGCGCAGGAGATGCAGCTCACGCGGGTTGTGGGCCAGTGCTGGGGCCCCTGGGGTTGCCCGCACTGTTCCAGGCTGTTGTTCTCCTGCGTCCCCTCGCCAGGAGCGGCCGTGGGCCGTTCTGAAGTGGTTTATGGTGGCACCACACGCTTCCCTCTATGCGGGATGCTGTTGTCTAGCCTGTAGGCTGATGGTGGCACGCTTTTCTCCTTTGATAGGGAGTATTTCTTGCACCCCGGTGGGAAGCGGTGCCCTGTTTCCCTGGGTGTCAGATGTGGTTTGGGATCTTCAGGCAGCGTTCGTGCAGCAGAGGTGCGGGGATGGCTCGCTGGCTTTTTAAAAGCACATTTGTTGGACAGAGTTGAAGATGCGTTCTGTCACCGTCTCCTCGCGCTGCCTGTCCCTCTGCAGAGCTGACCGGAGTGTGTCGTTTGTCTGAAACTTTAGGACAAACAGTACGAGCAGTATCTGACCTCGGGGAACCCCTCATATAGAGTGAGATGTAGTTATTGAGTCTGTGATCTGCTCAGCCCTGAAATTATTCCTGGGATCAAACAAGTGGAATTGACTCATAATAATACGGGTCCCAGTAGGCCTAAATAGAAATTGGTTTTCTCAGATTCTTGATTTGTGTTGGTGTTAAATACAATCACTGACACATCATTTGTGTCTGCAGATGTTGACACAGTTCTCGTGAAGACCTGAAACGCGGGCAGACCGCTGCTCTGCTGGCAGCCGCGCGGCTTTGTGCTAGCCTGGCTCTCCGGCTCACAAAAGAAAAAATAACTGAGATTTGTCTTGTCTTGGGCTGACAGTATAGCCAAGTGATTGCCAGTCCAATTTGGCAGTTTTTAATCATTTTATCTCTGTTCTCTTCTCTCTGGGGAGACAGGCAGTGTTTAGCAGTCTGCTCAGAAAGACCTTGGGGCTAGTTTCAGTGGCACTGGCTCAGAGCTCCGATTATTAGCTCTGCTCTTAGGAGCACACTGCGATCTTTCCCAAGGGAGTGGTGTGAAAAATTAACACAGGCTTAGAGCAGCAGTGCAGCAGCGAGCTGTGTAACTGTAATTACTCCATTGATATTCCTCACACAATAACNCCCACGCCATGCGCAATGCAGAGCTGAGAGCAAAGACATGGAAACGGGACTGGTCTGAGACAGAAACAGAGTAAAATGATTTCTGTGTTGGTTGCTTTGCTCCCCTCCTTCCATCACATGCAGATTTTCAAAACTCCTGTTTCCAAAGTGCAGATCTCTGTTGGGATCAGGAGGACCGAGGCTGTTCTCTCTCGCCCGTCACTCCCAGAAGCGGCTGGTTTTGTGCGCGGTTCCGGGCAGGGTTTTCGGGGTGGGCAGAGCCCCCCGTGCAGGGTACCCCTCGTGCAGGGTACGCTCCCGCGTGCCGAAGGCTGGGTGCTGTGGGGTGGCAGGAGGCTGCAGTCCCCGGCAGACGTCGGTGCCCAGGCAGGACTGGGACAGTCCTACGAAGAACCCATCAGAGCTGAGATATCGTCTATATCCCCGTGGAGCTCTGTCAGAGGCTGCCCGGAGTTCTCCTGTAAATGAGATATTTGGGGAGCAGGCGTGGCAATGGGTGTTTTGGTGAAAACTGGGAACGTTGGAGAATTTATCAAAGCATGTTGCCTCCTGCAGCCCAACTTCATCCCAGCCAGCTGCCAGTGCTCAGTCTGGCCAAATGTCCCCCTCCTGCTCCAGAGGGGAATGGGCTAGAAGTATTTTTAACCACAAACAAATGTTTGAGAAACTTCCAGGGCAGGGGAGGAAAGCCCCTGTGCCACCTCTGTCTGGGGATGGATGGGGTTGAGGTGCTGAGCCCCGGTCCCGGGCTGGGATAACTTTTTTTGCTTTTATTATGGACAAGGCACTTGACAGCCTCCAGTAAAGGGCTTGGATAGGTGGTTACGCGAATGCTGACACCTGCACTTGTTATTTCATGCATGTAAGCTAAAACTATTGTGACCGGGAGGTAGAAGAGGTCTGTGGCTGTCACCCTTTTGCCCCTTTACAAGGATGGAGCTGCGCTGACTGATTTTGGCAGGACAAGCGCAGGAGACGCAGCTCACGCGGGTTGTGGGCCAGTGCTGGGGCCCCTGGGGTTGCCCGCACTGTTCCAGGCTGTTGTTCTTCTGTGTCCCCTCGCCAGGAGCGGCCGTGGGCCGTTCTGAAGCGGTTTATGGTGGCACCGCACGCTTCCCTTGCTGTTTTCTAGCCCGTAGGCTGGTGGTGGCACGCTTTTCTCCTTTGATAGGGAGTATTTCTTGCACCCCGGTGGGAAGCGGTGCCCTGTTTCCCTGGGTGTCAGATGTGGTTTGGGATCTTCAGGCAGCGTTCGTGCAGCAGAGGTGCGGGGATGGCTCGCTGGCTTTTTAAAAGCACGTTTGTTGGACAGAGTTGAAGATGCGTTCTGTCACCGTCTCCTCGCGCTGCCTGTCCCTCTGCAGAGCTGACCGGAGTGTGTCGTTTGTCTGAAACTTTAGGACAAACAGTACGAGCAGTATCTGACCTTGGGGAACCCCTCATATAGAGTGAGATGTAGTTATTGAGTCTGTGATCTGCTCAGCCCTGAAATTATTCCTGGGATCAAACAAGTGGAATTGACTCATAATAATACGGGTCCCAGTAGGCCTAAATAGAAATTGGTTTTCTCAGATTCTTGATTTGTGTTGGTGTTAAATACAATCACTGACACATCATTTGTGTCTGCAGATGTTGACACAGTTCTCGTGAAGACCTGAAACGCGGGCAGACCGCTGCTCTGCTGGCAGCCGCGCGGCTTTGTGCTAGCCTGGCTCTCCGGCTCACAAAAGAAAAAATAACTGAGATTTGTCTTGTCTTGGGCTGACAGTATAGCCAAGTGATTGCCAGTCCAATTTGGCAGTTTTTAATCATTTTATCTCTGTTCTCTTCTCTCTGGGGAGACAGGCAGTGTTTAGCAGTCTGCTCAGAAAGACCTTGGGGCTAGTTTCAGTGGCACTGGCTCAGAGCTCCGATTATTAGCTCTGCTCTTAGGAGCACACTGCGATCTTTCCCAAGGGAGTGGTGTGAAAAATTAACACAGGCTTAGAGCAGCAGTGCAGCAGCGAGCTGTGTAACTGTAATTACTCCATTGATATTCCTCACACAATAACACTGTCATCAGTCATTTACATAAACTTTTTCTCCATGAAGAGGGAATGGCTGCTTATAACCCTATTGGGTGCTTCCAGAGCATGCATTATACATTTTATTTGTTCTAATTTCAGGCTGAAGGCCTGTAGGAACACAGAGAGGCAGCGTGCAGCCTTTTCGCTGTTGTTGGGTTTTCTGCTGCAGCAGGAGGTGTGCGCTCCACGCGCGTGGCCGTGCGAGCAGGCTGAGATCTACCTGGCAGGGTATTGGCAACCCCTGCCAGGACTTGAAATGTTCGATGTAGTTTTAAGAAATATGCCAGAGTATTTAAAATATTTTAAACGGTTTGGTACCCAAACTCTGTCCCAAGTCTGTCACCCTTTCGGCCAGGTCCATGAGCAGCAAGTATTGTTCTGCTTGCAGAACTCCTGGGGCCATACCGGCTTTTCTTAGTTTATTTTTCTTCCACAAGCACGTGGCGTGGGGTGCCAGGCTCTCCTGAAGCCCGTTTATTTACCGTGACCAGAAAGAACAGCCGTGTGAGCCCCAGACGTGCTCTTCCTGGCAGCAGGTAATCCAAGAGAGTAGCGAGAAATAAGTGGTTAATAAAATTAAAAATTAGCATCGTCCTGTCTTCCGCCAGGGCCAGCCGCTCCCTTTGTGTCCCTTTTAGAGGGTAAAGGCCAGAGCTACACTGAGCAAACTCCCTTCCCCGGTCAGGGCCACGCAGAGATGAGCATCCCGAGCCCGCCGGCGCTCCTGGCCCCGGTCCGCAGCCGTGTCGGGAGCAGCTCTGCGGCTCCAGATCCTCGTGGCCGCGGGAGCGTTGGCTGGCCTGGAGCAGCCCGACCCTCTCCCTTCCCGGGGCGTGCGGGGTGGCGCAGTCACCGAGGGAGGGAGAAGGTCACTCGGTGCCCAAGTCCTTAGATGAGACCTCGTTAGGGACGAGTCGTCCCTGTCCTCGCAGGAGAAGTGTCCAACTTTTGTGGATATTACGCTCCCTCTAATTAAAGTCTTTGAAGCCAGATATTCCCGAGGCCAAGGCTGGTAATGTATTCAGAAGAATAATAACCCTGTCTGAGCGGCAGCGTGTTTATTGATGGTGCCGGTACCTGACCGTGTCCCGCCGCCGCTCGGCGTGCGCAGGCCTGCAGGGCACAGCATCCCATATTGCTGTCACCGGAAAAACCCTGAGCGCTGCAGCAGGACACATCTAGTGGGAAAAAAAGGCGCGTGATAGTCAAATTTCAGTTGCTGAATATTTAATGAAGCCTGCAGTGTTTATTTGGTTAGCCTGTCGATTTTTATCGTTCTGTCAATAGCTTCTCATATGTGGCACGGTGATGATCTTTAGCAGCCTGTCCCCTGGGAGCCAAAGCGCTAAATGCAATTATGGATTTTATACCGCAATGTGTTTGATATTTCCACTGATCTAATTTGCAGTCTGGTAGTTTATTGTTTGGCATTTTAATGGCGTTCAAATGCTATGGAAAATTTGATTTCTCTTTATAATTCACCCTAACATAATTAATGCTGGTAGCCGAATGGCATGGGTTTTAGAGGGCTAAATATATAGGAAAATAATTTCTCTAATATGGACCAAAACAATCAGAGTTTTAACTAAAAGGAAAACCATGTTCTATTTTTTTTTCACACTTCCTCTTTGTCACGTTTCATTAAACATTAAGATTACTTTGAGGAAAGGGTAAAACAAATGCTAGACCTCGCCAGACAGAATACAAATGCAGCGTGTCTTCTGATGGAGGCTTCACTGTAGAGCTTGAAGGTCCTCGTGAGTCTTTTGAGAGGGAAGCAGAATGAGAACCATCTATTAGAAAGTCTTATTGGACTGTTTCTCTTCTCTTCCGGCCACTTTTGCTTGATAATTAATCCTCCATGTATTTTTTTTCCCTCTGATGTAGGTGGCAGCAGCCCTGAGCCAACCACTTCCATCAGATGTGTCTGTATCACTGAAAAAACCAACCCCAAAACCAAACCCCAAACCCAACAACAACAACAACCCAACCCCAAGCCACAGTTTGGTAGAAGTTCTTGGATTTTGTATTGGGGCACGCGGAACTGCGTGGGGCTCGGTGGCTTGGGGGAGTTAATCGTGGTGTTATTTTACACATCTACAACACTTTTATTGTGCAGTAACTCATGAGTTATGGGTCCTCTGCAATTGCAAAATAAATCCTTTAATTAACCACCTAGTCAGAAACAATTTAACCTCCTCAGTGTATCTCATAAACTACATTAGCCCCAGATTTATTTAGAAGAGCGTTGTGCGAGTGCGATCTATTTACATTGAGCGGCGTGTGCCCTTTGTTATGCCGAGTACGCTGGGACGAGGAAACACAAATCTGGTTTATATGGTTTCATCTGTGGCTTTTAATGATTTCACTGAGTGTTTCCCAAATAGAAGCAAATGCATTTTGCCGCTGAGCGTTGCACAAAAGCAGGCAGGGCGATCGCTGTTTCCCTGTACAGGTAGCTCCGGGTTTCTGTGTTCGTGGTGAGGGCTGTCGCACAGGCAGCAGCGCTGGAGAAACCTCCCTCTCCTCCGATGTCCAGGGATGTCCAGCTATGCAGTGGCTTGTGGACAAGCAGCGATTCTTCCTCAGAGGCTGAAGAGTTTGTTTCTGTCTTTCCCCAGAGGTGTGGACACCAGGCCAGCCAGTGTAATAAATCTCCCTGGCTGCCAGAAAGAGAGCGCGCTTTGTGGTTTGAGTGTAAGAACATTAAAGAGGTTCCAGAGAGTTCCTCCTTCAATGTAACACGACAAAAATAAGAAATCATAAAGGAGACTGAACGAGGTGCCAAAAGCATAGTGAGTGGGTGTGGAACCATCAGCTTTGTGTTCCACAGAAGGCTCCAGCAGTCGCCGTGGACCGATGGACCAGTCTGCTTTTGGATGAGATTCGCACCGACCCGCAGGCTCTCGGTGCCCGTCTGCGGCGTGGATGCTCCTTCTGCTCACACTGTACCTGGCAAAAGCGACAAATGTCAGTTGCATTTGTGACTCACCTCGGTTCTTTCCCCCAGATAAATTTTCCTTTAAAAAAAAAAAAAAGAAAGATTTTTCTCTGAACTTTAGATGGCAAGAGCAATAGCGTGCAGAGGAGGAACTGTCAACTGCCACATTTCCTTCTGTGGGGTGAAAGCCTTTCTCAGGGTCCTCGTTCTGTCCCGTGCTGATACACCGCTGGGTCACAGCACGCTTGGGCACTTGACCGGTGCCCGCAGAGGTGGATGGGGGTCAGCTGGAGTCAGGGAAATCCTCTGCCAGACCCTTCTGGAAAACTGCTTTTCGGGAAGGCTGTTTGGGGATCAGACGGGAGTGGGTCACAGGCAGCGATTGCTCTTCGGGCATCTCATCCCTCGGCCGAGGCGCAGGCGGGAGCGGCCGCGGGGGCTCAGCAGGGTGCTGGGAGCGGGACCTGCCGGGGGCTCGCTCTGCTTGGCCCCCGCGTTCAGTGCTGGGGGCTCGGGGCAGCGTTTGGGTCCTGGTTCGTTATCCCACTGTCTGAACTGGTGCCCATCGTCTGTTCGGACCCCAGAGTGACCCTCCTTAAAGATCTGCCAGCCTGACCCTCGGCCAGCAGAGTCACAGGCTCAGCGGGGAGCCCGTCTGCTTCCCCGGAGGGGCTGGAGTGGGCTGGGACGGAGATGGCCCAAGGGGCGATGGTGGCCCCACTGCTGGGAAAAGGTAAACGAGGCATTTGGAGAATACTCACAATATACAGAATGTGCCGTGGCAATGCTCGCTGGGAGTAGGTCAGAGCATCACACAACTGTGGTGTCTCCAGCAAATACATCAGAAACCCAGCGCCTATCGCCTGTGAGAGCCAGGCACGAGGCTTGCTGGTGGTGGTTTTGTAGGAACGAAAGCTAACAGGCTGTCACAAAATTGTTGAAAAACCTAGTTAGCAGGAATTAAAAAAAAAAAACAAGCGACCAAGTTGTGGAGTGCGGCAGGCTAATGACATAAGGGCTGGCCCTCCAAGTGATCTGTTAGCGGATGATGGATTAATGTGCACCTCGTAGGCAGCGCCACCAGCCCTGCTCCATTCTTGAATATCTGTCAAGATGTTAAGTGGACGACTGCAATCAGCAGTGAAATAAGACCTGTGTAATCTGATGTTCCACTTAGAAAAGAAAACAAAATTCCTACCACCTAATATGAGGCTACACCAGCCAGCACACAAAGGCCTTTCAAGCAGGCTAGGTATCTGATAAAATCTTTACACCTCATTATCATTTGTAGTTTAGAGATACGGGTACAGCTGTATCTACAAACAGTGCGTGATGACATTTCCAGGGATTTTTATCTGCGGCTGTTTCCAGCGAACAGCTCGTCATTCATACGTGTACTTTTATATTCCCTTTAATGTGTTCTTTCATTCAAACTCCATCTCACCGGGAAGCGTAGGCTGCCTGTTAAAAATGTTCCTTCAGTAAGAATTGGTGTAGATTAGCAAAAAAGGCAGCCTGCTGGTTCTCTGGAAGTTTGGTTTTGGTTGATTTTATTTAGTCAAGTTGTTTTCTGGAAGGTGACAAGAAGTGGAGGATTTGCTGTCTTTAGGTGCAGAAGAGTTCTACCCCTGAGAATCTGAGATTGAAAACAACATGGGGAATGCTAAGTGACGTGCAGTTTCGAGGACAGCCCAGCAACAACGTCAGGCTGTGTTGCTGTTTAGTCTGAGCCTTCCTGCACAGTTTGGATACAGAGGATGTTAGCAGACGCAGTCGGGTGCACGGCAGTTTGCTGAGAGCAGGCAATCCGCTGGGTGAGCTCCTCAGCATCCTCGGCATTGTAACAGGGGCTTGCAGGGGGGATGCTGAGGCTGGAGAACGTGCACCCAGAGGATTAACCCAACGCTTCAGCAGAAAACGCCCTGAAGCAGAAGTGTTGGTACAGCTCAGTCCTGACCAGAGTGTCCCCTTGATGGTGCCAGGTCAGCGCTGGGTTCAGCTGCTGCGGGGGGCACGGGCAGACCCCTCAGCAGCACGTGCAGGGGGTGCAGAGCACCTCGGTTGGGCTTTATTTTAGGGATTTGTTTTGAAGAACTACATGTAGTTTGATCTATGAAGTTTAATAGTTGAGAAATAGTCCAGTGACAAATGTATGACCATAATTTCTAATAATATTCATGAAACTTGAAGTGGGCCAGAGCTCCCTGTAATAGATGAACTCATAGTCATGGAAACACCTAATATTGTATATGTCGTATAAAAAGACAGTTCTTGACCCCATAGTTAAGCTCCCCGTTTAAGCTCTTCTACTTATTATTATTCTTTCTGGACAATTTCACTGAGGAAAAAAAATAGGAAGGAAGATTGTTTAAAGAGAAAGGGAAAGAAGGGAGAGGATGGATGGTTGGAGCAAGGTGAGAATACAGGTTAGACGGGCTTAGGTGGTGACGGATTAATCAGGATTTGGACTTTTTCTGAGGCGCTGGTGCAGCAGCTCGCTGAAAGGCTGGAGCAGGGCTCCCAGCGGGGCTGCAGTCCCGGGGAGGAAGATCGGGTTTGTTGCAGTAGAAAGCTTAGGGTGGGTCGCTGCTGTTCTGTCCGTAGTTTCTCTGCCTAGCACGATGTTTCGAGTCTCAAATCCTTCAGCTTTCTGGGCTGAAGATACTCTGTGCTCCGTTTCAGGCAACACCGTACAATGTACCATGAAACTGCTTAATGCTGTAGAAAATTGCTAATGCAACAAAACAGAGCCCCTTGAAAAATCAGCTAACGCTTCGTTGTGTCTTCCTGGGTCCCTTCTGACCCCGTTCACGAGAGCAGCACCTTTCCCTGGAGCAGTTGCAGCTTGGAGGTGCTGCCTGGCTGTCCCCAGCATGCTTTTGCAGCAGGAATGCTGGAAAGCTGCTTGCAGTCACTCGACAAAGTGCTGCACCAGGGGTTGCAACTCTCCAGCAAAGCTCCGTCTAGTGCCCTGGTCAGGGGGAGCCCAGGGGAAGGAGGCTGGGGGGTCTCTGGTGTTCCTTCTGCTCCCCCGGGCTGCTCTGGCACAGGAGGAACGCGTGGGGGCCGAGGGGGCTGTCGGCAGGTGCTGGCGTCAGCGCGTTCCCTGCGCAGGCGTGATTTCACGTGTGGTTGGTGCTGGGGGGGTTGCCCGAGCTGTGGCGGTCCTGCGCCTCCTCTGGTACTGGATGATGTGGTTTGTGTTGGGCTGGCAGAGACGCTGTCCTTGGGAGCGTCGCACCAACGGGGAGCCAGGCTCCTGTCGTTGAGCTGGGAAGGACGTGTTCCGTAGCAAAAGGAAGGAAAGGCAGCTTCTGCCGCTCCTGTTACGGGTGTGGAGGCAGATCTGGGGGCCCTGTGTAGGTGGTGGCTGGCTGCTGTCCTTAGGCATGGACGGCTCGGAGCCCCTCTGCCCTTGGTAAAACACAGACAAAACCCACCCTGGGTGAGGTCTTCCTGACTTAGCAATGAGAGAGTTTGGTCGTGTGCACGTCGCACAGCTCATCAGGCCACGGAAATCGGGTTAATAACGATGACCGAGTAAAGGAACTGCATCTGTAAATGGAAAAAAGCCCAGTCAGTGTGCACGTGAATCAAAAACCATAGGGACTCCTGTAGGAAAAGAGAATTACAGAATTTCGTACTTTGTGGGAGAATAAAAGTTCATTGGGACATGTCAGCCCTTCTCAAGGGGACAGGAAGGAGCCGCAGGCGCAGCTGCTGTGCTGGTTCCGTGTCTGGTTTTATCCGTCTGATAAACCACCGGAGCGGGGATCCCGGGGTGGTCGGGGATCGCCCCGAGGCGATGGGATGCATGGCTGCAGTTCCCGCTGCTGCTTCAGCTACAGGAGGAGCTTTAAAATACTCGAGTTTGAAAGGAGCATAGAAAAAATACTCAAAGCCAGGGTGACTTTACGTGTGTTTCTAGAGCAGGGTAAAGGGGCTCCGCAGCACTGAAAGTCAAGCGACATAAAAGGTGCTTGGGGTTTCTGAAAGGAGGGGGAGCCTGTGGCTGTGTTGATAGACTTAAGCCCCTTCCAGCCTCTCTGCAGCTGGGTAAATCTCCCTAGGATTGGGCTGGCTAACAGAAATATTGGCATTCCTCCGCGCTGGGTGAGTGAGTACAACTGATTCATTTCTTTGCTCTGCAGAGTAATTCTAAGCAGCTTCTTTTTAACTGAAAGGATCAAAGTCCCCAAATGAGAATGTGGTGAACTTGATACTTCTCCACAAGCCCAATAGGCATGGACAATATACATTCTGTAACCGAAACCTTTTGGGGTTTGTGTAACACAATCCCCTTTCTGTAACCCCCACCCTTTCTCCATCCTCGTGACCCTGCTGCAGCTCGGGGACCGGACAGTAGAAAAACATGTCAAGCATGAAAAGCAGCAACTTGAGGGCAAACATGACCCCTCCACCGCTAGTTACTGAACTTCTGAAAGTGCGTCAAGCCAGCAGAATCAGCTCAAAAGGGAGGCCAGGGACACCTCATGTTGTGCGAGATGGGAGGTTAGGTCTTTGCTCTTTAGTTCTAAAGTGTTTTGTTTTAATCATGGGGAGAGCTGCTGGCTTGGCGCTGCGTGAAATAGATTTAGAAATCCTGAGGAAGGAGGAATTTCTCAAAACAGTAAGGAAAACAAAAGTCAGCAACAGGGAAGAATTGGCCAGCATTTTTACAACAGGAAATGTGGAGGATACTGAAAAGAGAAAATTAATGACCCTGGGAGTATGATGCTGTTAGCTGTTGCTGTTGACACCTCATCGTTTCCAGACCGAAATGCCAGCTAAGGCCATGTTTCGCTTGACACTAACTTAGGTCATCTTTGTCTTGCCCAGAGAAAAAGAAATACCCAAAAAGAAAGATCAAAATTGTGTAATGAAAATGGAGCCCATCACGAGAAGCTCCTTTGCATTGGGGATCAGATCAGCAGCCGCAGCACGGCTGCTGCAGAAACTCTGCGTCGGTGGCACCAGATATTTTGCTGCATTTTATTTTCTGAGGTAGAATAAATGTTCCATTTTGAGCGGTGGAAAATGCTGGCTATACCTATTTTAAACACAAGTGTAATGCTTTATAGCCCATAGAGGGATAATTACAAAGTACAAAATCACAGATTTTATAGCAGATTTTCCCAGGAGTGCAGTTAGGAAAACAGTATGTGTCATGTAGCCAATTTAGATAATGATTCTGATAAAGATAAACTGAATTGTTTATAATAAGTAATTGGGTCTACAAAGGCCCAAATGACACAGACGAGTACAGAGCTCGGAGGTGCGGGAGCTGCAGCCCCACATCGTGTGCACTCGCTCCCGTCTCCCCGCTGCGATGCCTCTGCCCCGGGTGCGTTCGGCGTGGACCCGGGGCCGGGGCTGGTCTCTGACGTGGGTAACTTTGTCAGGAATGGTGAAGATCCAAAACGGGTCAAAAGCTTTCCCTTGCTGAGACCCCGAGGTGCTGGCTGCTGCGAGGGACCGTGCGGGGGGAACCGTGCTCAGAGGAGGCAACGCAGCTGGTTCCAGTTTGGCAGCTGAACTGGGAGAGACCCCCAGGAGCCTGAGGTCGGGCAGGAAGAACCCCGGCTTCTGTGCTCCTGAGGAGGTCCTGGGGCTGGATCGGAGCTGAACACGGGGAATACTGGCCTGGTGGATGCACAGCGGTGCTTTACCAGGGGTGGGAGATTACCTGTTGAGTAGATTATCTCTCTTGAGATAAGACAAAATCCTTCAGACTCGGTTGAGCATCCTGCCTTGCCTATTAGCAGATGACAAGATGCAGTTTGGGCTCCGTAAGCCTCTATCAATCACAAGATGAAGTAAAGCCCTAATTATCACTTAATTGCTGCCTTCAGCTTGAGCTGCCCTTCTTCCCAGCTTTCTGCATCCATCTGAGATTAGGTTGCACTGAAATAAGAACCGTGGAGGGCCTGGCGAAGGTGTGAAATTCCCTGGGTAACTGAATTAATGGCTCTGTGTGCTGCTGCTGGGGGGTTTCTGCTGGCCAGGGAGACAGGATGAGTGAGGGCAAAGGGACGTAATGGGGAATTGGCAGCGATAGCTCTCAGCCATTTGTTCACAGAACATGCTGCTTTGGCCAAACTCGTGGGGAACAAAGGAAATACCACTCACAACATGGGATTTTATGCTAATTCTGGGGAATTATGTTGTGAACTGTTTTGAAATTGGTTAAGGTGCAGGTTTGGGGTATTTGGGGTTCAGTTTGGTTTAGTTTTTGAGTAGGGCTGCTTGTTGATCTGTTTCAGATGCTCTGCGTGGCAGGTGTGTTTTCTAAGTAAATTGCAGAGGCAGAACAGCGTGTCTCCTGATGAAACCCTAACAGCAGCCCTGACACTGACATTCGTCATTAAGACACTTGTCTACACTGTGTAACTTTGCAACATCAAATCCAGTTTCAAAGATAATTACAGGCCACTGGTGCCTGACACATAGAGCTTAATAACAGAGTAAATAGTGTGGTCATCTTTGGAAATGCATAAATAAATAGATAAATACACAAAATAGAGTTGTCTGGCTTTAAAAATGAGCTCTTAAAACTGGTATTGCCTGAGAAACAGGCATCGTTGGAACTGGTCACTCGGCACCTTGAGATGAAAGTCGTCGTTCTGAGGATCTATCGCTGCAGCAGCCTGCCTGGCGAGCAACTGCTGCTCCTCCTGAGCAGGTATTGCCCGGTCCGTGTTTGCAGTGCCCTGCACCAGGGTGAGCTCTGGGAGCCCCGGGCCAGCCCGCCCGCGGTGGCTGGGTTCCTGGAGTTAAATACTGGGGAGCCCTGTGAGCATTTCCAGAAAATGAGCACTAATAGCTTGACAGATTTTTAAAGCATACCTCTTTTAATTTAAAACCCCAGAGTGTTCCCAACAGTGTCGCTGGAGTTCCTTTAGAGCCCTTTGCGGTGCTGGTGCTCGGTGCCTTTTACCCGCAGTCGTCCCCTGACCGTCGGGGAGCTCGGAGCCCTCCCCGTCCCCGCGTGGAGCCCCCGCTGCCCCTGCCTCTGGGTTCACAGTCCAGCCCTTGGCCATCACAGAACAGGGGCAGGAAGAACAGATTTTCCACTGCATGTGGATGTGCTCAGAGATGAGCTGGTTTCTTTGAAGCAGCTGGAACTGCCCCCCCCTCGCACAGGACCGCTGAGTGTGGTTTAACCCAGGAGAGGGAAGGGGACATGGCCCAGAGGCCTCCTGATCCGGGTGTGTTACGAATATATTTCAACAGAGCGTGTTCTTCTCTCTTTTTACACTTGGCAAACCCAAGCAAAATACCCAGAGTTTCCGGGGTGCTCCAATACGACAAAATAAAGAACCGTTCCTTTCGGTAGCGCACTGAGAGGTGGCATCGTCCGAGTGTTCAGCGTGAGCAGGGCGCTGGGTGGCTCCAGTTTGTTCGGTCCCGAGCTCTCTCTGCAGTCAGGAGGGTTTTCAAGTGTCTTGTTGCGTTGAGTGTGGCTGCACGGAGCTGGTTTGCGGGTTGACAGAACGTCCTGGGAAAGGGCAGCGCTCTGGACGCTGTGTGCCGCGCTCCCCGCTTGTGATCAAAGTGAGAAATCAGAGTTGTGCAGTGACTCTGGCAGGTGAAAATACCAGGAGTCTGATGATTATTTTACTTCTAATAAATCACAAAATTCTGCTTGCTCCTGGGAAAGCAAAGACGGGTCAGCAGCTTTCAGACGGGCGCTTGCGGTCTGCAGGGGTCACGCAGGGAGTGTGTCCTCTGAGCTGCTGCGTGCCGCAGCGTCACCGCACGACGGCAGGAATTTAGATCACCCCGGGATGCTCTGAGGCTTCCAAGTACGTCTCTGTTTTGCTGCAGAAAAGTTTGGCTGTAATAATGAGGAGCATATTTCCCCAGCTTTCTGCTCGGGCATCCTCTGGTCCCCGCGAGCTCTGAGGCTGCCGGTGTGTTACCCCCAGTGCTCCCGGGGGCACGGCTCCTGTCCCTGGGCTGCAGTTGGTGTTCAGCCCTTTTCCCCCTCTCCCCTTGCCTCAGACTCGGGGAAGCGTGGCTGTTGCACTCAGATCCGTCCCTGGGGAATCATTTCATCCACGCAGCAAAAGGCCTGGGAGAAGCGAGGACGCCTTGGCCGGGCACAGTCCATCCTTCCCTGGGGCGCGCGGCAGAAGCTGTGAATCCAGGTGAAACGCCCAGAGCTGCCCGTAGGTGCCCAGCGTCTGCTCGCTGCCCCGCTGGCACAGCCGTGTCCCTGAGCAGGGTGAAGGGTCACCAGCCGCAGCCTTGCAGCGGACGGGGTGGGCTGTGCGTGGGGCTGGGGTCCCGTGGGAGCACCTTCCCCCGGCACGGCCACCAACGCTGTGCACCGACTCGCTTTAAAGCCTTGGGCTCGGCTGCACGCTCGGTGGGGTTTTCCTGATGCCGTTTTACTTTTTGGAAGTTTCCTTCCACCCGGGGCTCCTGAGCTTTCCCCCTTGCAGGCTCCGCTGCCGGACGAGCCCTTGCCTGCATGCCCGCTGTGCTGCGAGGGGCAGGATCCTCGCAGGGGTCGGTGCTCTGTCATCACGTCCAGCCAGAGCCTGCTGCGGGTGGGGATAGAGCCACGAGTGATAAATAAGGGATTAGGATTTTGTCCTTTCTAGACTGAGCTATTTTGCAAGACTTAGAAATTGTGTAAGTTTGAGGTAGACGGACTGGATCAATATTTTAGGAATATTTAGGAAAATTTTAGATCTATTTAGGAATTTAGCTGAAAAAGGGATTTATTCTAGATTATATTTTATCTCAAGAACTTGTATAATATATTGTCTTTTTTTTAACGAACATAAACGATGTGGCATAGGTCCTTGTTATTAATTTGTAAGATATTTGTCTTTTAAATGCCCATGTTATTTTAATAACCAATGGTCTTTCAAAGATCGTAGTGTAGATTTTAAAAATAATCACAAAAGGAAGGTAAGAATTTGTGAAAGGTCATTCTGCATGCTGGTACGCTGGTGATACAGGGGCTGATAGTGGTGGTTGTCAGACCTCCTGTGGTCCAGTTGCGGGGTGACACGGGGCTGTGCGGGGTACGGGGGGGTGATTAACCGAGTCACGTACTAACGTTGCAGAGATACATCTCGGTCTTCGTAGGAGTAAAACAAGGGGTCTGGGTCTAGGGGGGAAGCCAAAGAATAACAAACCTGGCTGGCTAATCGACTGACTTTGGGAGCAGATTTTGTACTGGTATGAATTTTGCTTTGCTGGCTCTGGTGGGGAAGATTACTCTAATGAGAGCAAACTGTGGTTAGAAATGTAGCTGGCTTTGTTTTACAGCTACTATGGTGTAAAACTGAAAAACATTCTTTAATCTATCTATCCATCCAGCCATCCCCTGTGTTATTTTTTTCCACTCCAGCTCCTCGAATTTTTAATAATTGTTTGTTTCTTAAGAATTCTGATGGAAATTTTTCGTAACTCACAGAATTTTTTCATTTAATCAAACTCGATGTCTTTCACTCGGAGCCTGATCTGCTTACAACAACAATAATTTCTCATAGTTTTCCTAAATAATAAAATAAATAGACCGTAATGGTGAATAAGGAGTTTACATTCCCAATGGAAAGAATACATCTGTGGAGATGAGTTTCATTAAGCTGTTAACTGAAACAGGGACTTTTGGAATTGATTCCATCTTTATCCAGTGTAGTCCGGGCTCTCCTGAAGACTGTATTTATGAAGCATTCTTTGTTTAAGATAAGCAAAAAGCATAAAAGGAGGCCTCCTCACCCTCTCTTGCTGTCTCTGGGTCAACATCTCAACCTCTTGATTAGATTTGGAACCTACTAATTAGATATAATTCATTACCTGCAAAAATGAGATCAGAAATCAAGAGCTGCTCTCCAGGATAAGGCGATCTTTCTCCTCATCCATCACGGCTATAAGTAACCAATTTAAAGTCAGACAAATGCATAACCAGCATTATTACCTTGTCATAACTAGTTAGGGAGAAAGACCTGGAATAAGCTGGCATTATAAATGGTTTTTATCACATTATTTTGCAGTTATTTGTCAGCCACTTTGCTTAAGATAAATGTGGAACAATAATCAGATTCTAGAACGGAACCACGGACAGGATTTTGTTAATTGTGAAACCACTTCTGCAGATGGAACTCTCCGTGGCGGGGTCAGTTTATAAATTTCCTTTTGGAGGAATTGTGCTGAGCGTATCTCCACATTTGCACTTGAAGGTCTGACGGGCCAAAAATAGGCGGGGGGGGGTCCCCTCCTTCCGAAACGCTGCAGCCTCGCAGCAGTCAGTGACGCTGCCCGTGTCCCCGCGGGACTGCCGAGCCAAGGACCAGGGAGGAGTTCTTGGGCTCTTGGCTGTTCTTGACGCATGCTGACCTCGGTGCAATGCCCTCCGTGATCCTTGGGAAGGATCCTGCAAGAAGAGGAGATGCTCCTGCTGCGGGAGGCTCTCGGAATGCAGACGGGTCCCTACGGCTGGAGGCTGGTGGTCACGACTGTCAGCGCTGTGCTTTCTCAGACAGAAGGAAGCACGTTGTTAAATCCTAATTCCAACAAGGTTTTATTGTGACAGTGGCTTCGGAGGGTGACCCGTGTGCACAGCTCTGGCCGCAGGACCGCGTTCCCGTCCTCCCGGCAGCGAGGTGGTGGAGGGCACGAGCCCCGGGAGCTGCGGTGCCACCCTCCCCTGGAAGCTGCGATTTTACCTGTGGCTGCAGCAAACCAGGATTTAAATCTGTGTGTTCCAGAGGCTGGCTGGAGGGAACCAGGGGCGAGGCTCTGGCAGTGTGAATCCCAAACAGCTCTCACCCCTGCTCACAATGGGTGACTTGAGTTAAAATCCTGCCGTGGAGAACAGGGTCAGGCCGTGAATTGTCCAAGTGTTTTAATGACCACTGGAAACCACCCTCAAAATTCTGGGACTTCAGCTGTGGAGGGAGGTTTCCTCAGGCTTGCCGGGTGAGGCCAGAGCACCCAGGGCGATGGGCTGGCTTTCCGTGGGGTAAGGGAGAGAACTCGGGAGTGGGGAGCTTGCGCTGGGGACCAGTGTTACCTGTGGTTGGGGGAAAAAAGTCTCCACACACCTTTTCTTCTGATAACAGGAATATTTTGTTTTGGATTCAGTTGAAGTGCAGAAGGGTGCAGCTTTAAAAGCGACACGATTGCTGCGGCGTGGCTGTGGTGTCGGAGGATGCAGTTACTCCGCGGTGGGGCAGAAGGAAGGTGCACACACAAGTCACAAAGTTGGCAGATGGGCTTAACTGTAAATCCAGGGGTTTGTTATGCTCCTTTCCCCCCCAGCCCCACCCAGGGGGGACAATTGCTTAGTTTTGATCTCAGCTGAAGACCGAGTAAGATTTCAGCAGAACGTAGTTACTGAATTATTTATCTTATACAGCACTTTCACTGAAAATTGTTTTATGTTCTGTTAGCCAAGTGCTGTGTAGGTGCATCTTACTGCAGAAAAAAATACTGAAGGAGTATTTACTGTCTGGCTTTCCTTTTGGTTTTCATGAAGCCATGTCTGATTCAAAGTGTTATAATTGCAGCTTACAGGAAAATGTGGCAGGAGTAGGGACACTTGCAAATGAAAGCCTTTGGAACTTGAATTATTCTTCTGTCATCTCAGAGTTTAAGCCATCACTAGGCAAGGTGGAGAGGGTTTATTTTCCTTTTTTTTTTTTTTTCAGTTTCAATGAAAATTTCATGCCTTCTGTCAGCCAGTGGGTATCAGCCCACTCATTATGTTGATTGAATCTGCTATAGAGGTGACTGTCAACATCCAGACCCCCACCCTGCTGCAGCCTTCAGGAACACAACAAAAGCAGGGCGATTCTAATCAGATCCTGCTCTCTGCAGCCCTGTGTTCCTGCTTCTGTCTGTACTGCTGCTCAGCATGGATTTCTGTGTCCGAATAAATACATTCTGCAAGGCACAGAAATGATTCCAGCTGATTTTTGCATTCCAGGTTCACTTTAAAGGGCTGATCAAATGGCAGGCTTTACACAAGTTTTCCTTTTTTTATTTTTTTTTTCCCCCTGGTTAATGCAGTTTAGGTGGCTGTAGCGTGAAAGACTTGACAAACTGTTAGCATTAATGTACTGAGCATAATGAACACCAACCATACAGCACATGGTGCTTGTCTGCTTATTGGTGAATTTAACTCACTTTAATTGCGGCGTTACTTACGTGATGGAGATGTAGCCCTCAGAGGGATCATTTGAGGGACAAATAATGTATTTGTGCAAAATTAAAAGAAAAAACCCAAACCAAACAACTAGCAGATAGTACCACTAACTGTAGTAAATTATAGTTTAATAATTATTATCCAGATCGTCCTTGGCTTAAGGTTAAAAAAGGAGGCACTTCTGGAAAATAGGATAAAAGCTTGCCTGGAGCACAGCCATCGGGACCGTCTTTTGCAAGCTACACTGGTGGCGAGACATTCAGGAGAGCACCTGGGAATAAATTGAGTCTGCTGGGAGGGGAAAGTATCTCCCCTCGGGGCACGTCAATGGAAATAGAAGGTGACAATGAGCCCAGGGCCTGCTTGGCCGTATCACATGGGTCTGCTGATTCTATTGAAGGTATTGCACAGCAACCTGCCCTCTGAGCAAATCTGGCACCTGGGAGGTTTGCTGTGCGAGTGGGAGGTGTAGGACCTTTACCCTCCAGCGCAGAGCTGGTGCCGTAGGCGGTGGGACGCTGGTGGTGTTAGAACCTCCTTATGTCTGTCATTTGTACCCTGAACATTGAATATCTTCCTCATTATTCATCCCACCACACTAGAAACAGCTGGTCTTCAAGGGAAATTACCTAATGAATCAACAATAAGGCTATTGTGTAGGCGTGACATTTCTGATAATAAATTATTGCTTTCAGGAGGCTGACCACACTTGTCAGGGTTTTGTGAGTTACAAATTCAGCTGCCTTGTCTTACGCTGTTTTACATAACTGACGGCGTAAAACCTTGGCGTTTGACTATAAGTTATTCCCTCAACTTCTAGATCTATATCGTAAAATTTCTTTCTTTCTTCATTTGTTCAGAATAATCTTCGGGCATTTCCAGCCCATACTTTGAAATTATATTCATTTGTTTTGAATTTATTGTCTTTATTGTGTCATATCTGTCTTAGAATTAAATAAGAATTTAAATATTTTCACTAGAAATGTAAACAGGCTGTAAATGTAGGGACTACATTGTTCATTTCACTTAGATAAATGACGTGTTTGTGTATTTCTTGTACGCTTGCACTCGAAGGAATAGTTTTTCAGAAACCCGTGGCACAGAAACAGAGCTTTCCAAAAATATCTGGATGCCACTAATTAATTTTAAAGTGCTTGGCCTAGGTGAAATATGCTTCAAGGATTTTTATTTTAGAGCATGCTGCTTTTTTCACATGCAAGTGTTGCCTTTTGCTTTCTGTATACAGGCGTGTGGCCAGTTAGGGATTAAAAACAAAAGTCTTTGCTCCCTTTGAGCTGAACGCGAGCGATACTGAAATTCGGTCAGTGTCTGCAGCAGATTGTGAGCTTGATCTCTCTGGAATTCTGTGGAACCAGTTCTTTAGCTTTTAATACTGTAAGTCTTTTCATAAGTAGCCAACAACTAGAAAATGACAGCATTCCCTTTTCTGCCAGATTTCTCGGAGGCAAAATGCATTCTTGCAAATATGAATGAAGTAGGCGAAGGTAAGTCAAGCTGGAAAGGAAGTTGGTATTCTTATGCAAGTAGTTGTGGAAGTTAAAAATGAGATGTGAGGCAGGGAGCACATGTTCCAGCAGGCATGCTGGGCTCCCAGCGCTCCCGGTGCCTGTTGTTGGTCTCATTTCTTTTCGCAGGTAGTTGGTCTCTGATGTCTGGACAGGGCTGCTGCTTCTGCTCGTACAGAATACCTGCTGGAGGATGCAGCGGGGCGTCTGCGGTGTTAGATGAGGCTCGCTCTCGCTCAAGCACCCGTGGATTGGGTTTTTTTAAATAACAGTTCAGATTTTCAACAGGAATGAAACTGACCCAAACCAGTGTGTCTAGGAGGTGTCTCCTGGCACCCCTACGAGGAGACCGGCTCCCCTCGGTGTCACCCAGCACTCTGCACTGGCCTCGCGTCTGACGCCTGCCGGGATCCCTCTGTGCAGGGATTTCTAGGAAGGCCAGTTGTAGGTGGAGAAAACTGATAATTATTGCCCTCAACCCACCCCCCAAGCCAGAAGGTCCCTGGGGGACCTGTGGAGGGAAATGTCCTCCAGGAGGATCGCACAAAATCCTGAACAGGCTCCAGAGGGGTGCAGGCGGCAGGACCCTCTGCCCGGGGACACGCAGAGCGGACGGAGCGCTGCCTCGGTCCCTGCTGACCCCGGCCATGGGGGGGCTGAACCCTGCCCTTTCAGGTATCCCGCAGGTTTTGGTTCTTTCATATGCTGTGCCCCGTGAGAGCTGTGCCTCGCCCAGCCACGGTGTGTGTCGGGGGCTCTGGGGGGGATCGTGGTGGTGCAGGTCTGCAGCCCCCAGACTGGCCTTCCCCCAGCGCTGGCGGTTTGCCAGCAGCCCCCCGGCACGAAACCTGCGGCCAGCCCTGCCCGGCTGTGCGGAGCAGAGCACGCTGTGGGGCACTGGGACCTTTAACCGCAGTATCTTGGCATCGGTTAATTAACTGCGTGTGTTAA
The DNA here is from genome assembly GCA_013400615.1 of Syrrhaptes paradoxus. Lineage (NCBI taxonomy): Eukaryota > Metazoa > Chordata > Aves > Pterocliformes > Pteroclidae > Syrrhaptes > Syrrhaptes paradoxus. Next base: position 84,176 of record VZTO01022210.1, read on the forward strand.
TGCTGATAGTGGCAGGCTAACTCCTCAACTGTGGCCGTGTTCTGACCGTTCCGGGGCGGGCGCAGGGCAGGAGCCGCTCTGCAGTGTCCTGGTGTCCCACGGCTGCTGTCCCACCGCCTCCTGCCTCTGCTGAGCTGCCTTCCTCCTCTGTTCCTCCTGCGCCGGAGGGACTCGCCTCCTGTCCCTTCTGGGCACGTTTCAGCTGCTCGGGGACCGGGGGCGTGGGGACACCCCCAGAGGCTGCGGCAGCACCGGAGCAAAGCACCGAGGGAGGGTCTGAGGAGGTGGGTGTGTAGCGGCCGAGCGTGGTCACCCAGGGGGCCGAGAGCAGCGGCAGCGTGCTCTCCGGCTTGTTGAGGATCCCTGCTGACTCCTCAGGGCAGCTGAGCGCCGATCAGTTACGGTGCAGCCATGAGAAGACTGAAAAAAGACGTGGAAAGAGAGTTAAAACCATAGAGCCAAAGAGCAACCCTGCAGTTTTTGGGTGGGACCGTGTTAGCCCAGAAAATTTAGCTAGGTGTTGGTGATAATCAAGGTCCTCTGAAACCTTGAAATTTTTCTCCAAATTCTTGTAATTTCTGGGATCCTCTACTGGAAGCGAGCGCCCGCTGTGCTCTTTCCCTTTCCAGATAAAGGAAATCCATCTGGAACAAACAAAGGTGTCGCGCTGGTGTCACGCTGCCGTGCAGCTCTCCCGAGCAGTGCTCTGATAAAGACACCTTGTGTTCAGCAGCGTACGGGCATAACAGCGGTTCTGTCTCCAAAATCTGCCTTTGCAGCGCGAGGCCTGTTGAGTTTCCATGGCAATGGCCACAAATTCCTCCCCAGCTCTTCAAAGTGAAAGACATATTTGTTTTGCTCGCGCAACTTTGTAGCACAAAAGCGCTCTCTCTTTTTTCACATAACACCTGCTAATCTGCGCTGGGTCCCTTTGAAGCCTCCTACTGATCAGAAATTCAAATACATTTTTGCATGCTAATCTTGGTGGTAATCTACAGCTTGCGTCTTTCATGTTCTGTCTGTGAAAACAGTTTTCTTTATAAATCACCGAAAATGTTGGCCCTGGCCGCTCTCCGCGGGAGGATGAGCCGATAGGGAAATCACGCTGTCGACAGCTTGGATGTCGATTCTCTCAAGGTGCAGCGCAGCTTGGACGGAGCTATCAGATCAGGGCTTTTTAACCATCCCTTCTCTCTTTGTGAAAAGGAGGAGAAAAGAGAGGGGGGGAAAGGGGGGAAAGGCTTTCATGAGCTGCCGGGGAGCGCAGCCCGCCGTGGGTGGCTGCCTGGCTGGGCCGTGCGGCCGCTCACCCGGGGTCGAGTGCGGCGCTTGCAGCCCGGGCACCTTCGGCTGTCATTTTACACCCTGTTCCTGTGCGTGTCGGCTCGACAAAGGACCAAGTGTGGCTGCAAAGCTGAGCAAACGGGTGTTTGCTGCAATGCTTTTCTGGTCGTCTGATGAATAACCACCAGCCACAGCGCTGAGTTCACTGCCTGCGCTGTCATCCACAGCCGAGGCTGCTGCATCCGCGCTGCCGCAGCGCTGCAGCCCTGGGTGGACCCTGCATCCTCCCTGCTGCAGTGCTGCCGTCCTGGGTGGACCCTGCATCCTCCCTGCTGCAGTGCTGCGGTCCTCAGTGGACCCTGCATCCTCCCTGCTGCAGTGCTGCAGCCCTGGGTGGACCCTGCATCCTCCCTGCTGCAGTGCTGCCGTCCTGGGTGGACCCTGCATCCTCCCTGCTGCAGTGCTACCGTCCTCAGTGGACCCTGCATCCTCCCTGCTGCAGTGCTGCAGCCCTGGGTGGACCCTGCATCCTCCCTGCTGCAGTGCTGCCGTCCTGGGTGGACCCTGCATCCACGCTGCTGCAGCCCTGGGTGGACCCTGCATCCTCCCTGCTGCAGTGCTGCAGCCCTGGGTGGACCACCACGGTGCCCAGGGATTTCTGTCTGTGAGCTGAGCCATGCAGCTCTTCCTTCATAATCTGAATTTTAGAAAGTCTTAACTTTCAGAAAAATCTTTATTCACTAAAGCTCATAGTGCATGTGAGGGAGGAATGCATGTTTGCCGTTTCATACAGGATCAGTAGCAAAATATTTGAAAGGGGTTTTTCTGTTCATTGTCTGCAGCATCTTGCTGCTATTCAGACTCTATTCTATTCAAATTCTCTTCCTTTCTTTAGGGAGAAGAGTCTGAGTGCACAAGGGGGCTATGGTTTCTGCAAGCAGATAATATGACCATGTAATATAAACATGGCAATAATTTCCTTAGGCCCTGTGATCCATCAGGCATGTTGAGAACAGTTGGCAAAGGTCTGGGGAAGTTCCCAGTGCTACACAGCAGCTCCAGAGAAGATGCCTTTCTGCCGTGCTCAGCGGCAGGATCCACACCCCCGGCACTGAGAGGTCCATCCTGTTGTCTTTCCTGGCAGGGTAAACCTCTGCCTTTGAAGTCATATGCCCGCAGCTTGCAGCGCTGACTAATACATCAACATCAGTAATTTACCAAAACCAGGGGGAGCGAAAGAAAGCTGCAGCATAAATCTCAGTCTGGCTTTATTCTTTTACTTTAGGTTATATGTCTTTAAAGGAAAAATGCTGACAACATGCTTGCTCACAAAAAGCCTTTTGAGCCAATGCCAAGACTTTGCTCAGAACTGGTAGAAAGTCAGAGCTGGGATCTGAAAGGAGCACTGAATGTTCCCCTGCTTCCTTGCTTTATTTTAATTTTCCAGTAGTTGAGATGCTCGGTATGCCTGCTGCCTTTTGCTCGGAGGCGTGGGTCAGAGCGTGCCTTTGTCTTTTGAAGCGGGCGGCCACGGGTGTCTGACTGGGTGAGGATCCGCTGGAGTTGGTGTGTTTGCTTTCTCTGTATCTGTTACTCTTCAGTCTGGCTAGTGTGACTTTAAAACAATATTATTTGGACTGAAATAGTGCAGCCAAGCAACAAGGGGCCTTGTGCCTCCGGGAAGGGCTTTTCCTCTCCGCAGAGAGCAGCTTCGTGAATGGTAACATCTGCAGACCAACGCGCCCGCAGAGCTCCCCGTCCCCGCGCAGCAGGGCCGGGTCCATGCCATAGAAACCACTGCAACCAGAGCAACGGCCGCCTCACCTTAAACATCCTTCTACGTGGCAGAAATCTTGTGGTTTCTGTGCCCTCTCATCTGATGGTGGGATGTTGCTGCAGCAATGCTGCTGGGCTTGTTTAGTGTTCAAGACACAAGGTCCCGGTAGCTAGCTCTGGGTCATCGTCAAGATTTTAAGCCTAATAAATCCCAGGGAGTAATTTTTGATGAGGTTGTGCCTGGCTAAGGGGAGCTGGCCCCGCGTGTTTTTCTCTCGAGCAATCCTAGTGCCTTCTCTAACACTCAGGCCAATGACCCGCGAGCAGCTACTCAGCACTTTGGTAGAGGTCCTCCTGCAAGGACGCGCGGTCCGATGGCTCCGTGTGTTGCGGTGGCTTTCCACCTGAGAGGAGCACTGTTGGGAGGGTCGATGGACGGACTGCTTCTGCTGCCTGCATCTCTGCATTTGCACATGGTGACCGAAGCACCTGTGTTATTGTACAAAGTAGGAACAGCAGCTTATTGACCTTTACAAACCTTTCCAAGGGTGGCTGCCCTCCCCTGGAAATGCAGAGAGCTCAGAGCCTTGAACTGTTGAGGAGTTTGATGTGAATCCCAGGGAATCTCCTGCCAGAATCTCCTCCCTCCCCAAACCCAGGGAGGCCCGCCGGTGAACGCGCTGTGTTCTGCGGCAGGACTGTGTTCCCTGCCTTCTCCCGTACTCGCTGCCCCTCCAGCTCCTGCTTCAGCTGCCTTACTGGTGTCTGGAAGATGAGATGGATTCTTTTCCACTGAAGCTGATGGGTCCAGAGTCTCTTGTCCAAATCTTGATGATTTAATTGAAAAAAAAATTTAAAAAAGTACATTCCTAACCTTTTTTATTACAAAAAGTTGACCTGCACAGAAGGGCTGGATCCCCACAGCTGCGGGGGATGACAACAAGCCTTTTGTTGCTGCCGGTGCTGTCCCGTGCCCTGGCGTTACAGCCCTGCTCCCCAGGAGAATGCCGTAAAAGTTCTTAAACCTCCGGGGCTTTGAGATCATCTCAGTTGCTGTCTATAGCTGATTAAGGGTCAATCATGTGACATAATGACAGTCCCCCCATGCTGTGCTGATCCCCGGGGAAGGGAGGGCACTCAGCACCTCGCACGGGGGACCCTTCACGTCCCTGTCTCGCTGCCCGTTACAGAATGCGAGCAGAAACTCTCAGCACTCCGAGATTTTCTTATTCAGACTCATTTCGAGCTCCGGCTCAGACTGGAGATTTGCTGAGTAAATAGTCTCAACAATAATCTCAGCCTGATTCCAACTAATTAAATCCTGTACAAACATCCCTCTCTGGGCCAATATAGCGAAAGACAACGAAAACACAGAAAACCAGACATAGCTTTCCTCCAGATTTTGCTCGGCCCTTTAATCCTGTATCTTTTGAAAGATAGTAACGTCCATAAGATGAGGGGTCAGCCTTCCTGCCCTCAGCATCAAGCAGTGGAATTTTTCAATAATGAACAGCTGGGTCACCAGCGACACAAAAGCTGCTGTAATATCCTGTAGGCTTACGGGGCACAACAGAAATCCCAAAGCAAATCACGATGTACACAGAAAGGGACCGTCCTTTTCTATTAAGGAGGCCACTTCAAACCAGTCTCGACACCACCTTTTCTCCAGCTTTTCGGAGGCGAGATTATCCCCTGCGTATGTTTAATCACGCATTGGGGGGTGGCTTTGATTGCCTTTTTAGAGCCGGAGAAGTTAAAGAACGGAGTTGGAAGGCTCGTTATATCAGCGCCCCATCCGCGTGCTCCCCACGAGATGTTTACAAACAGCCGTTGGGATCAGGGAGAGCAGTAACTGCCCTGGGCCGAGGCTGGGTTTTGCACCAGTTTGACAGAACTGGTTGTGTTCACCCAGGCTCCGAGGAAGTGTGGTGAGAGCTGGTGGGAGGGGGAGGTGGGAGGTGTTGCGTTTGTGTTTTAATTTTTATGAAACCCCGTGGAATTCCCGGCCTTTTCCAGAGAAAGGAAAAGGTGCCTTGTAGGGTTTTTCTGAAGTACCCAGCAAAGCAAAAAGTAAACCAGGGTAACATGACCAAAAAATAAATAGTATAAAAACATTTTAATGTACCACAAAAGTCCGTCTGAGATGTATGCAAGATATGTTGGAGATTCCTGATTAAAAGCAGTTTGTGTCAAGGAAGTTACCACTTGCAACATGTAGAACATCTGACAGTGATTAAATGGAGCTAGCTATTAGATTTTCCTAAAGAAACAATAGTTAAACATATCTCCACAAGTATGAAACACTTTATGTACTGTATCTGGTACACCTCATTTAAATTGACTTAGATGGAACAGACACACTAAGTCTAACTAGTAGGTTATTAAGAATATAAACCTGGTGCCCAAGAATTTACAATCAGTTATATGGGAGGTATCCTGACTTTCCTCCTTTTCCCAGGGCTTTCATTTACTAAGCATATGCTGTAAAGATGTCACATTTACAGCAAGGGGACATGTTTAGGATGTTTCTTACAAACAGTTTTAAGTTACATACCTGTAGCAAATGCATCTTGCTGCGCTGTACAGAGAGTCTGCCACGGGCCCAAGAAATCTGTGTTAAAGGAAGAACACATGTACGTTCAGAATTTATTTTTTCAGTTTGCTTATTAGAGCTTGCGAATTTTTGACAGAAAAAATGACATGAAATTGCTTTCTACAGGGTGACAAGCTTTTCAGTTCTGTTAAACCACTTAGAAGTTTGAGAAATATGGTTTAAATTAAGCATATACTTCTAATTCTGGTGGGTAACAAAAAGAAGAGCTTGGAGATTCATCCAGCCTGTGGCATTTGGTGGTTGCAAATGAACTGTGTGCTGTAGCTAATAATCTTTTTAAGAGTTGTCTAACAAATACCTTTTCTTTCGCTTTTGGATCGAGAGGCGTGTTTGGATGGTTACTGCAGGGCTGTGCTGGCTCTCGAGGTGCTCCGGTTCGTGTTCGTACATTGCAGGGGAGGAACAGGCAAGTCAGAACGCTGTGAGTCCAGCACTTCAATCTGCCTTTAATTATGGATTTCCCTGTTATTTGTGAGATGAGCAGGCAGAATTGCTGGAGTGAACCGCTGCAGTGCTGTAAGCCCGGTCAAAATCCCGGTGTCAGAGTGTGGAAATCGTACGAACGGTGTTATGCCTCCTTTCTGTATGTCCCTTACACCGAAAGGTTTTTAACAATAATTACGCTTCCATCAGCAGCCAAAGGAGGTCTGTGTTCCAGGCTGGCTGTTAAAGCCCTGCCCTGTCTGTCTCTGCACAGGGTCATGCCAGGAATCGCGTTTGGCTCCTCCGGAGCAGGATGCTGAGGGTCAGTGTTTGGTAGGTGGGACGTCATGGAGCAGTCCTCTGGGGACTGAGAGCTGCTTTATGGTTAAGTCCAAACTTCCCTGATTTGCACAATAAAGTCTAATAAAATATTCATGGGTAGCTTATCTCACTTTCAGATAATTTAAGATAGACAAAAATTACATTGGAAAATATTGCTTAAAAAATATGAGAGAGAAATTGAAGTAAACGCCTTGAGCACAGTCAACATGTTTTTGCTACTTTTTATTTAAGTGTTTACAAAATTGTTGGCTGAGTTACTGTCAGGTAAAAGTCTGCCTTGCGCACAAGACGGTCCAGAGTTTGGTCGTTTTAGTGGGAATCACAAAAGCAGTGGAATTCTGAGTGCTGGTGTGGGTCAGCTAGAGGATGGGCTGAGGACGTGGCGTGTGTGCTTCACGGGGTGGCAGGAACGGCCGTGCCGTAAGGAATGACAGCTTTAGAGGTGGTTGTTTTCTTGCAGTTGGATTCCGTTGGAATGATTAGTGCTTGAAGTTTTGCCAAGAGTTTGCTCTTAACCAAGAGATCGTTACTGCAATTAGGGGATAGTTTTGACCGGTACGTTCTGTGAAATGTCAAATACTGAAGCGTCGTGGGAGCAAAAGAAGCCACGGGACTAAATGACACTCCTGGGCTTGATGGTCAGCTCCGTGTACGTTCATCCTCTCTTGTTTCTGCCCCTTGGCAGCTGATGGCCAAAGTCAGCCTGTGCGATACGGGAGGAAGTGCAGGAGCCGTCGCGCTGCTCTGTGTGTGACCCAGCGGGATGCAGCCGCGGGCGGCGGGAAGCAATGCAGGGCAGAGCGTGCGGCGAGCCGGCCATAGGCGCGGTGTTAGGGTCTCGGTGCCTTTGGTGGAGCGCTGCTAGAAGGGAAAATGAGAGGGGACAGTGGTGGGGTGAGAAGGTGTGAGGTGGTGATGAGTTCAGGGTTCCTTCTGAAGGAACAGCCGTGGTTTGACAAGTCAGACCTTCACCTGCCTGCCGGGGGTGTGGCGGATGATCCGGTGACTACAGAGGCTCCCGTGAGCGGTTCCCGGCAGAGGTGCGGGGCTGGGACGGTCCCCGCTCAGCGACGCAGGGTGGCTGAGGTTCTGCAGGGCGCTGGGGGCTCCCTGCGGTGGGGGATCGGTGCCGTCACCACCCCAGGGCTCAGCAGGTGCGTTGCGATGGGGAGAGGCGTGCGCCCCAGTGCCGCAGGGCTCACAGATCCGTGCAGGCTGCAGGAGTGCACAGTTAAACACACCGTGGGTGCGTGTCTCTGAAACCTGTGTAGATAACGTCACATTTGATGTGATACAAAGGTCTGTGTCTTGTTTCTCCTCCTCAAGTGACCAAAATTTCACTTCTCTATTTATTCCCTGTTGCTATGTCCGGGCTGAGTCCCTGCCCCATCCCCATGTGGGACTGGCACTGCTTCGTAGGCACGTTCTCTCTGTGCACTTCAGTGTCAGCGATCATCTCCCTCGGCAAGACCCTCTGAAGGGTTCTCCCGCAGTATCTCATCTGTGTTGATGTTCTCTGACACAGAGAAACAGAACTGATCCCTTTCCTCCTACCGTCTGCCTCCCCTGAGCCCGTACCAGCAGTAAGGGTGTGTTCCCTTCCAAAGGAACGGGACAGCGGCGCGTCAAGTCTCTGCTCTCTCCCAAAGGGGCAGAACAGAAGAAAAACCCATGCCCCCCCCCGTGACAAACAAACCAACCAACCCACAAGCTTTTATTCCTCTGCATTGTGATCTTCCCTTTCTTGGTGCGAAGTAAACGGCACGGCAGGAGCGTTCCAGTTTCTGGCCACCTTCCTGCTCCCTGCGTGCGTTTGGCAACAGGAAGCAGAACACCATCGGCTCTGCGAGATCCACTTTCTGCATTCCTGTCCTACTGCAGAAGCCACTTGTGTTGAAGGTTGCTGATGAGCTTTTACTAATTTTTCCTGCATTGACAAGCGATAGAAGCTTAAGGCAGGTTGTTCCCTGGTGCGCAAACTGTCGGGGGCAAGAGCTGTGCTGAGCCGCCTGTGTCTTGGCGATACCTGAACCAGTGNTGCAAGCTGTCGGGGGCAAGAGCCGCCTGCGTCTTGGCGATACCTGAACCAGTGCTCCCCTTTTCATGTTTTATGCTTTCTGCCAGCGTCCTCCCAGGACTGCTCTGTGTGTATGATTGCTGGTGGGATCACTGGTAGCTTTCATGATGTTCTTCTCCTAAAGTCAGTGATGTTCGTCAGTGAGGGCTCATATGGAGACGTGCCCTGTTAATCTGTTCGTCCCGTCCTTGCTCGCAGAGAGGCACAAACTTCTCTTGACCAACTGGGAAGTTCCTTACGGGTGACTCTTGCACACCCAGTCTTGGTGTTTCAGCTTCTTTCCAGAGCCTCGTGTTGGGAAAATGCTGATTTCTGCTGCGCTATTAGCTACCAAACCTGCACAGTCTTTCTCCCAGTTCTGACAGGATTTGGAAATAAAAGTGCATGTGCTTGCAACCCTAGTGATTCAACAGGTCTGTCATCTCCCTTAGATGTGTGTTTCGAAGAGTGTGGAAGTGTGGCTGATTAAGTCCGTTCTTAGAATTTTCATGACAAATTATTTTTATTATATCGATTTCCTCGTATGAAAGCTTTCATTAAAGCTCATAAATTTAGTGAACAGTAAAATTGTTTGCATTAGCAGACACAGGTTTTCACAGTGTACAGCCCTGAGACAACGTCTTCCTGGCCAGAAGGATTTGCACTTTTTCAGAAAATGCAGATATTCCTTGGAAATGCCTGTGTTTTACGTGTCCTCAGGATGAGGACCTGGAAGGAGGTTCCCTCATGTTCAGGTGTTCGAAGCGGGGAGCGGTGCCGTCAGTAGCTGCTCTGTCTTCAGGCAAAGCAGAAGCTGAGGGATCTTCAGATCATCGGCCTCGCTTCTCCTCCCGCAGATCATCCCCAAGCTGCCGAAAACTGTTTTCATGTGTAACCCCACCACTGGCCCCCGCAAGGTGACAACTGCCTCCTCCCGGGTCCCTGTCTGGTCTTTACTGCTTCTTGTGTCACCTCCACTGCTTTTCCTGCCTGTTTCTGGACACGTGGGCAGCACGGACGAGGCTACGCAGCTTTCAGAGGGAGCAGTGGTGCGGGAGGGAGGCTGTGGTGAGATGCTGGGGTCTGGTGCTGCTGTCCCGTTTCTGACCTTGGTCCTTTGCCGGTGTGCTTTTCCCAATACCTGAAGACCATTAGGATCCAAACACTGTTATTTTCATGTTATTGTTATTATTTGGGTTTGGTGACTTCTGAATGGAGAGCCCCTTGCCTGAGTCAGCAGAGTTGGTTCTGGGCTGACGTTTTGATCTGTTCAGAGTCTAATTTTCAAACAAAAAAATCCATCTGTAGCTTTTTTTTTTTTTTATTTATTGAGCAACCAGTAAGTCCAGCTTCATTATGAGACAAAGGATTGTGTGAGCTTTCAACAAGCAATGGTTGGATATTCTTTATCCAAAAATATATTACACTTTGCCAGTATAAAACCCACTCCCACCAAGGGGACATTAAACAAAAGCACTCGTCTGGGGGGGCTGGGGAGGGGGGTCTGAAGCTGCCAGCCACCATCAGATGACAGATATTTTTGTTAGGAAATAATACCTTTCTCTGATTTCCTGAGAGGTTGAATATAAAGCGTAAAACAAGGGACAGTGATGAAATCCAGAAGAATTACCTCTGTGTATTCTGCTGGAGGAGAGTAAACAAGTACCTCTCTGCCGCCAAGGTACAGCGGGCGCTGTTTGGACAGCTGCTCAGCCCATTGAAGGTGCTGCTCGGTGATGATAATGCTGGCTTCATATAGGGCTCGTATAAAACCGTACATCTCTATAGAGATAGCTGCGTTAATAAACCCTAGGCAGCAGAGAAGTCGGATTTTCTGATGCATACCAACTACTAATGTAAAACATGCTCCAGTGAGAATTCCTTGAAAAACTGCATTTACTGCTGCAATAATAGTAAAAGGTCACCTTGGATCACATTTGCAAAAGGTCAGACGCTGGTGGAGATAACAGCCTGTGCACACAGAGCAGAAGTTGGTAGGTTCGTTGTGGTTCCATCTGCAGCCGCAGCTGAAAACTAATCAGGATTGGACATGGAGAAAAGTTTCTTCCGTTCTGACTGATTCTGTGGGGGGAGAGGGATTATTCATATAACAAGGAATGTCTCTGGGCCTGGTAAAAACTGTCAAAAAAGGCAGAAGTATTTTTAAATGCACCATTGTGCTGAGCTCCTCTTGTATTTCTCTGTTTTGAGATGCACTGGGGTGGACGCGTGTCTCCAGGATGGTTTTGCCGGCACAGTTCCATCGAACGGCTTCTTTAATGTGACACGGCACAAGGTGTGTAATGCAGGGTGTACGCACGCGTGCTTTCCCGCTTGGCATCTGCGGTACGGCTCTCACAGGCACAGGGCACGGTGGGGGGGAGCTTTCAGTACGAACCGGCTGGAGTTCAGTTGTTTGCAGTGGATTCTGCATTCCCTCGGGTTGGTTCTGCGGGAATTTGAGAAGCGCCTCGCTCCCAGTCTCTGCTCCTCTCCAGCCCCCCTGGAGCCCCACCAATAGCTGACAAACCTCAAGCACAAGGATAAAGGAGTTTGTGCTGAATGGTGCCTCTCCAGCTGTTCCCAGCCAGATGTGCTGACAATGTCTCAAGCTTATTCTCAACATCGCAGCTTTTTCTTTAAAGCAAACGTATTCCTGGAGAGGTCCCCACATAACTGAGATGGTCCCAGGAGGAATTAGCGTTTCTGTGCACGTGAGCTGTCCCTCCGTCTGGCCCCGCAGAGGCACTGAGGCGGGGGGCTGTGGGACCGAGGGACCATCTGAGGAACTCTGTCAGTCGTCACCATCTTGCAGTCCACCCTCTCTAGTTCCTGTATAAATTATATGTGATCTCTCCGGGGCAGTTCAGGGGGTTAATTGAGTTGTGGTGGATTTACGTTGTTCTGAGTGGTTCTGCTGGCGATGTTTGTTTGTGACAGGGCTCGGTCCAGAGATGCCGGGGAAGTTTGTAATGCTTGTTCCTGCACAGAGGGTACAGGAGGGTCTTCGCCTCATTAATCTATGTTCTGTTATAAGCGAAGTGCACCTTCTCTCTCCAAATTATCTTGTATCAGTTAAGAGACACAATAAATGCCATTTATCTTTGAAAATTTAATGTAAGGACGCATGTCTCGGGCTCCCAAACGCTTCAGTGAAAGAAGGCAGCATGTATTCGTGGCTGGAGTCTGTCCTTAAACGTGATCACGTTCTCTGCTGGCCCCTAATTCCATCACCGTGACCCTCGTGGTACGAGGTGTGATATAAAGCAGCAGCTGACAATAGTCGCTGCAGCTGCCGAGGACCTGGCAGGGTTTTACCCAGTTCACGGGAGCCTTCGGTGCCATTTATTGCCAGTCTCTGAAGGATGCAGAGTGATCAGCGTTCTTGGAAATGAATGGTCTTTTCATGTTGTTGATTTCATTTCTGAGGATGGCCACAGCGCTCCCGAAGCCAGGGATTAATAGTCCTGGCTGGGTGTGAGCGGAGCGCAGCCAGCACTTCACACGGGCTCTTGACTCAGGCACGGAAAATAAAGTGTGGGACTCGAGGAGGGGTTTCCAAATATTTGACAGAGAACCACCAGTGAAACTCCGTGCTGTTCCTATCTCTAGGCTGCCAGCAATCTCCAGTAAATTTTCCCAGAGAATTGTTGCTGTCCGCAACGCGGCTTGGACGCGGCTCTTCCTGAACCCCCCTGTTCTGCTGGGGATTTACCTCTGCCCCTGGGCAGCTGGGTGTTGCTAAGCAAAGCCCAGTAGTTGTGTCTCCGGCATGTTTGGGGCACTGGCTGCTAGGCAGACACTTCAAACAAGCCTCGGGGGCTGAAATGCCGACCAAGGCTGCTGCCTCTGGCATCCAGTTAATGTTTTTGTACAAAATGCAGCCGAGGCTCCAAGGAGGCACGGCCAAACAGTGAGCGCTGGCCTTAAAGGAGGAGAGGGGCTCTTTGTCTGAGCCCCAGGGCGGGCTGCGGGGAGCCCGGCGCTGGAGACAGCGGCCCTGGGGCTGGGACCTGCCCATGCGGGGCTGGGGATGGGGCGGCCGCAGAGCTGTGGGGCTGGGGATGGGGCAGCCATGGGGCGGGGATCTGGTGGATGGCATCAAAGTGTGCATCACCCAACAGCTTCCTGCACCCTGGCCATGGCGGGCGGTGTTGGTGCCCCATGAGGCCATGACGGGTGGTGTTGGTGCCCACAAGACCATGGCGGTGGTGTTGGTGCCCCACAAGGCTGGGACGGGTGGTGTTGGTGCCCCACAAGACCTTGGCGGGCGGTGTTGGTGCCCACGGGGCCGTGGTGCAGGCGCACCGTGCCGTCCCGCACAGCCGTGCTGCCACGGGGAGTTTGTGCCTCACCTTTCTGTGGGGAATGGTGGCCAGTACTGATGGAAATGAGTTTTGCCATCTCAACTTTGCAAGGTGTCGGGATGGAATATTGATGGATGTGGGCCTCAGAGTGACTAATTAGCATGGAGGATTCCTCAAAAGGGTTAACATGGGATCTTTTTAATTGTCAAAAGAGTTTCAGGCTATTAGTGTTGGCATATTCTTCAATAATCTGTTTTATTTTTACCTGCTGGGAGCTTAATTAAAAAACAAAGAGGCTCAATTTAAAGCCCATTACTATGCTAATTTTGTAAGAACTGGGCGGTGATTAAGAAGCTTTAAAAAGAGGAGTTTAGTTTGCTCTAGGGAATGGGTTGGAGGCAGGTTTTATTTCGTTTCATTAGCTAGCTACAATTATTTATAAACTAAATGGAAATGATATTAAAGAGTAATGAAAAAAACAGCATTTATGTATTATTGAACAGTAGAACTTTTTTTTAATTTAGCATTGAAGTGTGCAGAGCCTTTATTACTGCAACTTGCAGTTAACACAGCTAAATGCAGTTGTTAAATATAAGAGGCTTTTTAAATATACCCATAAATACAGAGCTGTCTGGTTTGCTTTTCCTATAGATCACTAGAGTAAGTTTGTAAAGATATCAGCACAACAATAAAGATGAACTACTGTCTCTTTTTAAAAAGATTTTATGAGGTTTTATGCAGGAAAAATTCTTAATAGAATAAATTGCAAAGACTTATTTTTTTACACCGCGTATGAAATGTTGTGTAATCTAACAGCTCCACAAACCTCCTGCTGTCTCTTGCCCATCGTGCAAGCCCAGAATAATCTGTGCGATTCAGCAGCGTGAGGCGCACCAGAGGAGCGGCTGCGCCCAGGGAGCGTTCGGAGGCTGAGCCCCAGGCGGGTACCGGCACAGCCGGGGCGAGGGAGGTTCGTGTGGACCTGGTCTATGACGGGGCTGCGGAGAGCCCGGCTCCGGTTTGGCCGCGTGTGGGGCAGCGGGTGCAGATGTGGCCGGGGACAGGGACAGGCGGTCAGGCTGGCAAGAGCCCAGGAGAGGGTTCCAAGCCCGGGCAGGAATTTTGAACTGAATCCCCAAACGAGAGTGTCTGTCTGTGGTGTCTGCGAGGACGTGGGCAGGGAGATGGTCCCTGTGCCTGTCCGAGGGACGGGTGACACTGGTGCGTGTCTCTTCCCAGCCATGGGAGGAGGAGGAGGAGGTGCTGAGCCTGTGCCTGAAGGAGCCACGTCGCTGGTGGCACCAGGGCCCCCTGCGGAAGCAGCTCTTTGCTGTAAGAGGTGCAGCTATTGCAGCTCCTGCAGCACGAATGGGATCTGGCTAGCCTGGCCCGCCGGGCTGCTGAGTTAACTTGGCATCTGAATTCGTGCTGGAACAGCCGCTCTGGTCTTCTGAAGAAGCATAAACTCTGCGACGCCGTGACCAGCGCTGCCGTTCGGGGCTGAAACCGTCTGTCCTGCTGCTCTCTCGCTGTGCCGGGGGTGGGGAGTGGGAGGAAGGCTGGGCCGGCTGCCAGGGCTTGGCATCCGCCGGGAGAGGGTCTGGTGGGGTGGAAGGGGGCTGGAGGGCCAGCGGCTGATGCCAGCCCACCCTCCCGGGCTGCTCCTGGGGACCTGGGGGTGCTGCAGGGCTGCGGGAGTGGGGCAGCAGCCCCCCGAAGCAGGGATGTGTGGCAGTGCCCGTCCGTCAGCCGTTTCTGTTTGTCTGTCCGGGAACGCTGTGGATGGAGACAGTCAGCCTCTTCGTGGGGAACCTGTAAGAAGTGGGATTTTTTTCCCACTTGCGTTGAACTTTGCAGCTGAGAGACCAGGGGCCCGTCAGCAGTGGAGCCGTTTCGCCTCCCAAGCCACGACCATTTCTCTTAGATTTGCATTTCTGGGGCCAGTATTTGTGTGTTTTCTCTGTTTAGAAGGTGTTCGGTCGGTGCTGCTGTCCAAACAAAGACACTGAAGTGTGAGGTGACCAAGCGGGGTGTGTAGGAAGCCTGCAGCACCTGGGTGTTGGTGTGATTGAGGCCCGGTCGAGCTCCAGGGAGCAGGGAAGAGCGGCACTGAGGGAACCGTGTGACAAAACGGGACTGTTGTCCTTGCTCCTGATGACTATGAACCCCTTCCAAGGCCGCATCCAAGAGTCACTACTGTCCAAACGAGGCACTCTGGGGACTCTTGTCCTGGGGTCTGGGCTTTTTGCTGGTGTGTGTCTGATTACAGGAGGATTTATAACCGTAGAGACACGTTTCCTGACAGAGCTGTTGCTGTTGGTTTGCAAACTTTTAATTAAATTTTTGATCTTCCCGGCATTTCATCTTTTAACTCTACAACAACTTTATGTTCCTCACCAAAATGGTTGGTGGGGCACCTCTAACTGAAATAGTTCTTGCAGCCAGTAAAGTGATTCTTGATGAAATAAGTTACCAGAAGGGTGAATACAAGGACTGAGATCACGTAGAGACCCCTGCCCATCTGTGACTGAAGTATCTGTGGAAACCAGCAGGACTTCTGCTGTCAAAGTCTTCTGTGTGGATCCTGAGCTTGTTGCGAGGAGCAGCGTTCTGGAGCCGTTTCGGCTCCGTCAAATCGAACCTCACCACCTTGCTTCCAGGGTCATGCTGGGGAGAAAAGCCCAGCACCACGAATCTGCTGGTTCTGGGGTAGACTCAGGGCTGAGCCCAGACACAGAGCTGCTGCTTGAGAGAAAGGTCATCCAGCAGAACAGCTTAAAATCCTCTCTGCTTCTGAAGGCAAACCGGGCTGTCCAGGACCCCTGAGGTCTTAAATGTCCCTTGGCCTTCTTTTGACCCTGTATACACCTTGCATTCTTCCTTTAATGACTGACACTGGTGGGTAGGTGCCTTGGGGCATGCTGAAGTTGTAGCTGCTTCTTCATCAAAGCAACTGTTTACAGCTGGTTTGAGTTGGATGCCAATAAACAGTATTCTTTTTGTCTCAAAATAAAAAGCAGCTTAAGTCCCTAATGATAAGGATTTTGTGCTTTGTAGAGGGAAAATTCAGCTGGGTTGGGACAGCCAGCCACTCGGCTTAGCAGGTCAGGGTGCTTTATACTTGCAGCTAAACCGCTTTTATCTCCTCAAGTGAGCGGGCTGTAGATTCTTATCGTTGCGGCAGAAGGGGTGAGGGTAACATCTTTAGTTGGAAATCGTTGGCAACATGTGGAGAGAGCTTAAGATGTTGTCACACTTTAACTTGGTCCTAATCTGTTCAAAGGCAGCTCATGCTTTCTAACTGCACCAGCAGGTAGTGAGGGAGCGTCAAAGACCGTCAGGGTGAAGCAGCTCCTGCTTTTCTGCGGAGGGTTTATGACTTTCATAAAGCGGGTCCAGAGACGCTGCAGCGGTGACTGTTGTTGTCAATGAAGAGCTTATGTTCACCCAACCGTGTTTCATTAACTCGGACATACACCCCAGCTTCTACACTTCCTGCCTGCTCCGTGCGGTGCTGGAAGCAAATCTTGAATATTTTAATGGCTGTTGTCAGTGGGACGAGAACGAGAGGAACGCGCAGGTCGCAGGGACAGGCGTGTGCTGCCGTGTCACCCGTGGCCTTCGCAAAACGTCCCGTGCAAGCGGTTCTGGGGACTGTGACGTGTTGATGTGGCACCCAGAAAAGGATTCCTTTTCCTTCCGACAGCAAAGGGAGACGCTGCCAACAGCACCTCAGAGCAGAGCTGGGGCTCTGCGAGGGAGCCCAGCCCCGTTCCTCGTGGTGTCAAAGGAGTTCTTCATTTCACCTCCTTGAAGCAAAAACTGACACAGCTTCTCCCGTATTTATCTTTAGCAGATAATCCTAAGAACCTCAGAGTTACTGGTGAGAAAACTTCATTCTATTTCAGCAGATGTTCTGTAAAAAAAAAAAAAAAAAAAAAAAAAAAAA